>CAUYQG010126935.1:0-12824 GCA_963574415.1 Tarsius wallacei | reverse complement strand
AGAGGCCTGGCCCTGCTCCTTCCATGGGCACCCCATCCTCCCTCTGAGGGGCTTGAGATGGAAAGGGGGTTTAGATCACACACACACAAAATTAGCCGGGTGTGGTGGCATGTCTGTAGTTCCAGCTACTTGGAAGGCTGAGGCGGAAGGATTGCTAGAGCCCAGTAGGTTGAGGCTGCGGTGGCTGTGAGTGTGCCACTGCCCTCCATCTCCATCCTGGGCAACAGAGTGAGACTCCGACTCAAAAAAAAAAAAAAAAAAAGATGAAATAGATGAGGATGAAGAGGTAAGAAGAAAATTAAAGAGACAAAGAAAGCATTCATTCATTACTCATTCAAAAGTCAACACACTCCAGCTCTCAGGCAACTTGGTAAAAAAATAAATTCACAGATTTACAATCGACCTGTTATACCTCAGGCACCATCTTAGAAACTAGGGCTGCACAAGAAGTCGTTCCTGTTCCATCCCTACTCTCGGGGAATTTGTATTTTGGTTGGAGAAAGGGGCTATTGAACAAATAATTAAAGCCGCTGCGCATTACGAGGCGACTGGCAATAATCACTCAGAAGAAAAATTAAGCAGAGCAACAGGACAGAGATGAAGGGGGTGGCAATATTTGATGCCAGGGGGTCAGGGGGTGTAGCCACGTATACAGAGATTGCTTCATTCAATATTTATCGACTGGCTTTGAAGAGCTGGGTACGGTGCGAGCCATAAGATGAATAAGACGTGGTCTCTGCCCTCCAGGAGCCGACAGCTCAGTGGAGAATCTCGCCACCTGCTCCATTAGGCTGACAGATTAGAAGTCTCGGGGCATATTGCTGCAGTCCCATTGTACACAGTGACCAATTTGAACATCTTGTGAGTATTCCAAAACTCACAGTGGTTTCCATAAAATAATTCGCACTTCAAGTAAACATTTTCAGTTGGTGAGCAACTCTGTTTTCCACCGACGGCACTCATAGCTGAGGGCTTCCTTAATGCAACGAGGGCTTGTTTTTCTAGCTGGTTGCCAAGGATTGTTTGGGTCCTTCTTGAAATGTACTCGCTTAACTCCTCCAAAGCAACTTGGCTGGTTCCTTGTGGTACTGGCAAACACTGCACTGAAAAATTTGTTCTTTCTGAAAATGTGGACTGTCCCTGGATGGTTTTCATTAAAATTAAAGATTAAAAAAGGAAGGAATTATGGATTTTTTTTTTAAAGTGATACCGGAACAGAACTTTGTATCAACCAGATTTACATAAATGTAGGCTACTTCCTGGATGACAATTTCTGTCCAATTTCTGTCGTGCCTGGAGCAGATACCTGGCTCCAAATTTCTTTCTGCATCGAGAAGACACAGAAATGTATGATTACGGTCGAAATGCTGGCTTGTATAAACATGCTGTTTTCTTTATTGTGTTTCTAATACAAGCTCCACAAACCCCAGCGTTACAGAGGCTGTGATACTATGACATTGTTAACCAGAAAACCCAATCATGTGAGAGAACAACACAGAGCAGAGAAGTCTTTTGTTTTCCTGAGGACAGAGCCTCTTTGACAGGGGATGGGAGATCACATCACACACAGTTGCTCCCGAGTAAAGGAGACAGACCTGCTGATCTCTCTGCTAGCACAGATGAAGACAATCCACTCATTCTCCAGGCTCCATGTTGGCAGCATCGTCCTCTTGCCATTCTCACTGTCAAGCTCCCCACCCCTTGCCATCGTCAGGAGACCCCGGAGAGCAAGTTATTTTGGCTAGACTGAGACATCCGCACAGGTGCTACCACTTGTCATAAACTTTTCAGTTTCTGTTGCAGCTCCGAGCTGACTTGCTGGTGGTCTTTGAGCGGTTTGTTCCATCAGAGAAAGGAAAGCAAGAGCTTTTGGCCCTCGCTGTTGAATGATGGCCTTGCTGCTGACTTCCTCGGGCTGTCATCTTGCAGAGGACACGTTTCTTCTCAGTGGTGCCCCAGGACGATGGTGCCAAATGGAGTCACAGGCTGGCTACAGCCAGATATCCTCGTTTCCCGACTGCTCCAAACGGTGGATTTGGGCGGTCCTTTCTAGTCAGTGTTGGAGAAATTTCACACCAAATAGTGAGCAACTTTCCCCCCCCCGTACCAAAGTAAAAACAATTTGTCATAAATTCTGTCTTTTCCTCCACGTTGGAGTCGTTGCCATTGGAACAGTTTTCACTCTTATCATGGTCTTTTATGTAGCAGTTCCCACTGCTATGATCACATGAGTTTTAGGAGTAAATGACAGGCAGGAATTGTGCTATCAAAGTTACTTCCAAAGGTCATGAAAAGTCAATCAGTGGATAAGATCAAGAACTTAGTTCTAAATATAAACTCTTCCTCAGCACTTGCAAATAAGAAAAACGTCTGCCGAGGTCTAACTCTGCCTAGAATTCCCTGTAGGAACTCTGCTCCTTCCTAAATATTCCATTTTCTAAAGATGTTACTCAAGGTGAAATTTACTCGATTGAATCTTAAGTGGCAGATTCTATGGCTTGTGTGTACGCCGCACATTTCCTTGATGATAAGATGCTAACATAAAAATTTCTATTTTTCAGTCCTGTGAACTTTGAGTCAGAGAAAATACTCTTTATTTATTTATTTATTTATTTACTATTTCTTTGAGTAGGAGTCTCACTTTGTCGCCCAGGCTAGAGTGCAGTAACATGCTCACGGCCACTGCAGCCTCGACCTGCTGGGCTCACGTGATCCTTCCTCCTCAGCCTTCCAAGTAGCTGGAACCACTCCCCCATGCCCGGCTAATTTTCTGATTTATTGTAGAGACGATGTCCCGCCAAGTTGCTCAGGCTGGTCTCGAACCCGTGGGCTTAGGCAATCCTCTCGCCTCTGTCTCCCAAAGTACTGGGATGACAGGTCGTGAGCCACTGCTCCCGGCTCCTAGACTGCAAATAAGTAGCTACTCAGAGTGGCCTTTCCAAATAGGAAGGATGTTACGGTTTTTGGTGGGTTTGACTTTTGGTGGCTATGCCGTTTATGTGTTTGGGTTGTATGTGTTGAACCTACGCCCAGGGCTTGCGAAAAGAAGCAGACAGCAAGAGAACAGGCATTGCCAACACCTTTATTATGACCGGGGGCACATGTGGTTATTTGAGAGTTTAAAGGGTGTAAGACAAAACAGAGGGAAAGGAGGGGGCACCTGGTGGCCTCTTGGCAGGCAGGGTCCAAAAGGCATCAGCCCTTCTGCCCTTTTGGCTGCCTAAAGACGTGGCAAACTGCCTTGTGTTCTTTTCCCAGTATCCCGTCCACTTTGAGGCACTATCAGGACAGAGGGTCGCGTTCGGAGGCAGCCAGAGGGGTTGTATATGTCAGGTGATCCGAGCAGGTCCACCCTGCCTTCTCCAGCAACGTTTCCTCCGAGGCCAAAAGGACCAGCACATCACAGGTGCTGGACTCTCCCAAGAGAGTGTGTGTGTGTGTGTGTGTGTGTGTGTGTGTGTGTGTGTGTGTGTTCTTGTCTGGGTCTATAATCCTTACTGTTTTCTGTGGCCTAACGGGAAAAGGGCCAAGCTCTTTGGAACCTCTTCTTTTGACAGACAAATTTCCCAGAAACTGTAACCAGAATAGCTGGAGGGTTGTTACACACAAGGGCATTACTAAGGTTGGGGTGGTGAACCAAAAGAATCTGGAAAGTTTGAGAACCGGGAAGATAGGGCGGTGGACACACAATTTCTTTGCCTTTAATTCTGAGAGGTTTTCAATTCCACTCCGGCGAATTTTCAATTCCACTCCGGTGTATTTCATTCCAGACATAAAATCAAAATTCTCATCTCTCCAGTCTCTGCGTGGATTAGGAGTAATTATAAGGTTAAAATAACATTGTCTCCTCCCTTAAAATCTGTAGCTTTATTCTGAAGGTTTTTTTTTTTTTGAGAGAGATCTGATTGACTGTCTTTTTTTCCCATGTTACATGAGACAGTATTTCCAAAGTAGCTATTATGCTGTTCTAATATAACCTAAAAGGGAGGGGATAGTTAGTGTGTCTTTTACTTTTAAAACTTTTTAAAACTTGATGGAAAGAGAGACACAGCAACACAAAAAGCTCACGGCCAATTCCCTGGCGTAACAGCTAGAACTAGTGGTTCCCAAACAGAATGCTAAAGCCCACTGAAATGTCCCAGCAGGTGGCTGGCTTTGCACTACAATGTCCAGTATACATTGCGTGTAATTATAGCTACCTGCCGAAGGAAGCCTGTGGACCCTGCAGGTTGTTAGGACCTTAGTTATGGCCAGAAGGGTAGCGGGTGAAATTCAAAAGCCCCGCCAGCACCAACAGTCAGGAGTTTTCTGCGGAGCAGGGACAACTAACTGCAAGAATAAACCAGCTGTGCAGAGCAGAATTAAACAGCTTGTAGATGAAGGTAAAATAGTGCCACCTGCGATATTTTTTTTTTTTTTTTTTGCCCCTTTTCAAAAGTATAGAAGAAAGAAAAAGGCAAATCCTAGAAAGAGGCAACCGGCCTCTTAGGAAATGCCAGAATCTGCAGCTATAACTGGGTTATTTTTCAAGGAACAATATAACAAATCAATAAATTTGAATTGAGTTATTGTGTGGTTTTCAGAATTTCTTGAAAAGCTAGCCAGAAGTTCTGACTCCCAGGAACTAGCTGAGAGGTTCTGATTTGGATTCTGGATCAATTATTGGGTGCGTCAGCTGTAAAATGGTTGTTTTTTCACTTATAAGATTATTAGGAACATTAAAAGAGATAGGTTTCTTAAAGTTCTCTGTGACCTATAAAATGCCACATAAATGTTAATATTTCACTAATATAGCATGGATAGTGTTTCTCTTTTTGGCTAGGCATTGTGTTAACTCTTGGTGACATAAGTGTGTTTTATTGGCAAATTTCTCTTGTTAGAGTTCACCAATAATACTTTCTTCTCAAGAAAATAAATTCCTACCAGACCTTATAATTCCAGCACTTTGGGAGTCCAAGGTAAGAGCCTGAGCTCACAGGTTCGAGACCAGCCTGGGCAAGTTGGTGAGACCTGATCTCTACAACAAACCAAAAAATTAGGCGAGTGTGGTTTTGCGTGCCTGTAGTTCCAGCTTCTTGGAAGGCTGAGGCGAAAGGGTCACTGAAACCCAACAGGTCCATGCTGGGGTGGCTGTGAGCGTGTGTGCCACTGCACTCCAGCCTGGGCGACTAAGTAAGACTCCAACTCAAAAAAAAAAAAAAAAGAAAGAGAAAAAAGAAATAAAATGAATTCCTTAAGCCAGATATTGTGAGTGACATCTTTTTCCCCTCAGAAGTACTTTTGTTGTTCCTGATTTAACTCTGAAAATAACATACAGGCATTAAGACGAGTTGCAATTTGCTTCCGAGGAGGTTTCAATTTTTTCAGCTCTTTTCCTTTCTTTTTTCTCTTTCTCTCTCTCTCTTGTTTTAATCACAAATTTATTTGGGCGTGAGGTGGCTGTAATTTAGGCTAATCTGATGGCATAGCTTCCTCTTTTAATTGGACCATAGAGAATAAAATTCATTAGGGGGTGTTTATATTGTATTTGGATTAAAGGGTTTCCCTTAATTCGCGTGCCTTGCTCGAAGCCCACATTCTTAAGCTGGCTTGACACTGCATAGTTCACATGCCTTACACAGTGGCAGTCTGAATGAATGAGCAAGCCTGGGAAGGAATGGGCACACACGTGAAAACTAAGGGATAAGAAATGCTGAGACACCGCAGGCGGATGTAACATTTGGGCTGCCTTTCACTTGTAGTTACTACTCAAAAATGGAATTCCGTCAAAGAATCATTTCGTATTCACTTAAATAAAAGCACTTTTCAAAGAATTCTAGAACTGGGGAGGGAACAATTTTAGAAATAATCTAGTCCAGTGATTTTCAAATTGCACTTCCTAGATCTGTAAAAGCAAGGTTGCTCCAACTTCCACTAAACATCTGAATCACTTGGGAAGCTTTTTTTTTTTTTTTTTTGAGTTGGAGTCTCACTCTGTTGCCCATGCTGGAGGGCAGTGGCACGCTCCCGGCCACCGCAACCTCGACCTGCTGGGCTTAGGAGATCCTTCCACCTCAGCCTTCCAAGTAGCTGGAACTACAGGCACAGGCCACCACGCCCAGCTAATTTTTTGATTTATTGTAGAGATGAGGTCTCTCCAAGTTGCCCAGGCTGGTCTCGAACCTGTATAGTTTTATCCCAACAATGCTGAAGTTTAGAACATTGCTTGTAAAAAGTAAGATTTAGAAAAAAAAATAGGCTCAGGCAATCCACTCATCTCGGCCTCCCAAAGTGCTGAGATTACAGGCTTATATCCACCGTGCCCGGCCTGGGAAGCTTTTAAAAATACAGACACTAGAGACCCACTCACAAATTATCCAGTTCAGCTAGTATAAGTGGGTATACTTTAAAGCATCTATACAGATTCTCATGCACCGGTATATCTTTAAAGCATAACTTTAAAGCATCTATACAGATTCTCATGCACCGGTAGGATTGTGAGCCACCATTCCAGGGGTTTGGCAGTGCAAACATTTGGAGCCCTGATCTTATAGGTACATGCATGCTCCCTGGAGACAATCTAATCGAATCTATTAAACTGGAAAAGAAGAGGATGTGTTTGTGCCTTATAGAGTTTCCATTAATTTTAACAAAAACACTATACTCTAGAAAAATTCAATTAGACAGGGCTCTATGATGTACTCTTAGGACAGGACACTCAGCAGGTGTACAAGGGATACACGGAAGATTAAGGCCCAGCCTTTCCCATAAAGATTTTACAGTCTTGCAATCTGGAGACACATATGGGCAGAGGGTTAGCCTGTGACCGAGGCAGAGAGAAAGAAAGAGAAAAGCAAGCATAAATATAGCCTTAATAAAAGGCAGGTGTGTTATGAAGGACACAGGTAGGACTGAATCACAGATAAAATATGACAGCTTTCAGCCTGTGCTCTAATTTCTCAGCCCTTCTCCACCCAACACACATCGGACAAAATCGAGCAGTTCCGACATCTATAGTCTTAGAACAGAGCCCGTGGTTTGGGGGAGGGGATTGGACAGAGAGGGGTGCAGGGATTAGAAAGGAAAAATGATACAGGGGCCCTCTTCCTTCTTCCCTCCACTTGATATGAGGCAGGATATTTCTCAGCACCTGGGTCTCTCCGAGGGAGGAAAAACAGTAAAGAGCATGCGTGCCAGTCTCTTTCAGGACTGCTTCTAAATGTCTGGCCCCTGGCGCCTTTGCCAAGGGGAAGGCAGAGCAGAACATCTGCCTGACTTAATTTGCTTTTGTGCTTCCTGAGGTCCAAGACTGTTAATAGTCAGTTCATCTCCTGGCTTGACTAATGAGCAAAGCTGACTTAATTTTTCTTTAAAAAGAGGAAGAAAGAGAAAGAAAGAAAGAAAGAAAGAAAGAAAGAAAGAGGGAGGGAAGAAAAGAGAAAGAGAGAAGGGGAGAGAGAGAGAGAGAGAGAGAGAGAGAGAGAGAAAGCGAGAGAGAGAGAGAGAGAGAGAGAGAGAGAGAGAGAGAGAGAATAAAAGTTTCCATCACCTGTTGCTTTTCATATTTGGCCTTAACTCAGAATCTTTGGAATTTTTTTGTTCTCTTCCCAAACACAGTCACCTGGCACAAGAATTCGTAAGGTGTGATTAAACAAAGAGGCCTCTTCAAGATGTGATTAAGCATAAGTTTGCATACATTCCCAAAAACCCCATCCCGTTGTCCATGCTTATGTTTACAACGTTTTACCATTCCAATTAATGGATCACTACCCATAAAACTAGTCATAAAAGACCTCTTGGGGGTTAATGCTTCCTATGATCTTTTCTCCAATTTCAGTAGAATATTTAGTACAAGAGTGAATCAAAGAATCAGATGTTCCAGAGGAAGGAGCATTCGTAGCTGGTAGAGGAATCAGAAAAAGAGAACCATTCATGAGATGATCCTTAGGGGATGGGTAGGCATTCAACATGTGGGTGATCATCAGAGAACCTTCTGACTGAGTAAGAAAAATGTATAGTTTTATCCCAACAATGCTGAAGTTTAGAACATTGCTTGTAAAAAGTAAGATTTAGAAAAAAAATAGGCTCAGGCAGCTTTCCATTTCTGGTGTATCTTGAATGCTGGTAGAACATTTGTTATGAAGTATGTACTTAATCATGAACCACTGGATTTTTTTGAGGGTGAGAGTTACATAATCCAACTTGTGTTTTATTAAAGTTAATTGGACGGCACAGTGGGGAATGGAAAAGATTGGGGAGCAGATAACAATTATTGTGCTAGAGAACAGTAGAGACATTTGTATTGGAAAGACAGGCTTTGGGTGGTCAGAAAAGGAGCCAAAGCATGATCTTAAAGAACTGAACAGAAATTAATAACTGAGCAAGAATGGTGCTTCCACATTTATAAAACAAGCACGTGACTAGACTATTTAAAGTCATCATACATGTGGAAAAGAACAGTTTCTCTTTTGCTCTGTAAATCTTTCCAAGACTTGTTTAGTGACACTAGTAATTTTGGAGATGTGGCCAATGAGTTTTAAAACTCAGAATGACTTACAGTAATATATTGTCACATAGGAAAACGATGTTTACAGACAAATGAATGCTCTGTTCACCTAATAGAATATATCACATTAAAAATAAAAACTTTAGTATCAGAAGTATAAAGGATTTTTTTAATTGATCAAATTATTTTTATTTCTTGAAGGATAACATGAAACTTCAAAAATATTTTCACAGTTTTGTGGAACTACAGTCACTCCTGTTCGGAGTCTGTTATTATTGTTTGTGACCTTTCGGTGTGTGTGGCAATTGGTGAGGCCTAACTCTGACCAAACTGTAAGCAGGTCATGTACTTTTCAGCAGAGGCCCAATAAGAGGCAACATTAAGATGACGTCTAACCAGTCACAGTGATATCTAAGCACATTGCTAGCATAAATTGCAACAGACAATTTTTCGTGATCTGCTTATTGTCCAGGTTTTGGGATTGTTGATGGTGATAAAAAGAGTGCACAGATGCTCAGAGTTTAATAGGGTATAATTATCCACAATAAAAATACAGAGAGATGATAGAAAAGAAGACACAGAATGAGAGTCCAGAGGCAGGGCAAATTCATGCTATTTAGTGGATTGCAGGAGGCAGCAGCAGGACAGAGATGTTTCACATGTAGTGAGTAATTGACAACCAACTCACTTCCTCCTTCTCTCTTCTTATCTCCATCCTTCCTTCCTTTCCCTCCCAAAATACTTGTGAAGTGTCTAACATGCTTAAACCTCTATGCAAGGAGCTTTTGGCTCCAATCAGACACAAACCTTGCTCGCAAACAGCTGAGAAAATATTATACTAAGTATGGACCAAGTAGAAATACAGTAATATAACTAAAGTGTCAAATAAGTCTAGACGTGTGAGGCAAAGACAGAGAAAGGGTTAGAAAAACGGCTGAAAAACAGTAGCATTGATGTCTTTGCTGTGTTCACTGTTTGAAACTGTGAGTGTACAGAAGACACCCACGGTCATCTGTGGGGACGCCGCTGCATGTGGGATGCCAAAGGAGGTCTGAAAGCGGAGAGATCCCGGTCCAAGATACGATGGCCAGTTTGCCACCCGTCATTTATAAGCCCCGAAGTGCATGGAGATACACTCCCTCTTACATGAAAACCAACCTGTGGTGTTTCACTTCTGAGTGGGATTCTGAAACCCTGTTGGAGAGACCCTTTAAGAGTCATGTCATGCCTCTGTATTCGTGCATTCCTGCTAAAAATGTGGAAGATGAACTTGGTCTGTGGACACAGAACTCTCACTCGCTTTGAAAAACTGCTGTGCTTTGGGTTTCACTCTGGTTTGTTTCTCTCTTCCTCGCCATGGAATCTTGGAGCACATTCTCTCCTTAAAGAGATTCAGCACCCTCTAAGGTAGTTGACTGCCAGTCATCCACGGCCTGCAGCAGGTCCCAGTCTTGAAAGATGAGAGTCAGGCTTGAGCAAATGAAACTTTAAACAACGACTGCTAGACTTTTCCACTTTTCTCTTACGCAGTGCCAACTTTGGTGGGCTGTGGAACCAATAATAAAATCGTGGTGCAGAATTTAACTTCATTGACAGGTTGTCCCATGACTTTGACGTTTTACGGGTAACGAAATCAAGATTTTCCTTATTTCAGAGAATCCTGTGATTCCTCCTAAGAACTATCTGTGATTAATTTTCTTTCTTTTTTTTCTTTCTTTTTTTTTTTTTTTTTTTGAGTCAAAGTCTCACTCTGTTGCCCAGGCTGGAGTGCAGTGGCACACTCACGGCCACCGCAGCCTCGACCTGCAATCTTTCCGCCTCAGCTTTCCAAGTAGCTGGAACCACAGGCATGTGCCACCATGCCCAGCTAATTTTATTATTTACTGTAGCGATGAGGTCTTGACAAATTGCCCAGGCTCAAACCCGTGGGCTCAGACAATCCTCTCGACTCGGCCTCCCAAAGTGCTAGGATTATAGGCGTTAGCCACTCTCCACCCTGGCTTTTTTTTTTTTTTTGAGTTGAAGTCTCACTCTGTCACCCATGCAGGAGTGCAGTGACATGTTCACGGTCACCACAGTCTCGACCTGCTAGGCTCCAGCAATCCTTCTGCCTCAGCCTTCCAAGTAGCTGGAATGACAAGCGTGCACCACCACACCCGGTTAATTTTTTTAATTTATTGTAGAGATGAGGGCTTGCCAAGTTCCCCGGGCTGGTCTCGAACCCACGGGCTCTGGCAATCCTCTCCCTCTGTCTCCCAAAGTGCTGGGATGACAGGCATGAGCCACTGCGCTCAGCTTGCAATTCATTTTTACCCTGTGTTCTGTTCTTACGCTACGCGGTCAAATGGAGCCAGCTTCCTCCGCTGTTGGTCTTTGTAGATTGTTACTTTCTTCAGTGATTAATTACTAGTTTTCTGATGACTTCATCTTTTTCTGTATTTTAAAACATCCCTTCAGTTTAAAATCTTATGTAAGATACAAACACTAAATGGAACGTAAGTAACTGCAGTTACTTTCTTCTCTAGTCACAGCTTTGCTTTTACTGCTAAAGACATTTTTAAAAATGCATTAAAATCATCAAAAGTTAAAACTTAGAGTAAACATAAGGCAGTTTGTTTTCTCAGTTAAAGCATTCTAGCATGTTTAAGGCGAAAAACTGTGTTTATCATAACTAACAATGCATTCTTTTATGTTAGCAATACTTGTATTTTTAAAAAGACGCTGCCAATATGTAAAGATAGGTGGCCTCTAAATCTTTATTTTTTTATTTTTTTATTTTTTTATTTTTTTGAGTTGGAGTCTCACTCTGTCGCCCAGACTGGAGTGCAGTGGCCGCTCCCGGCCACCGCAGCCTCGACCCGCTGGGCTCCGGCGATCCTTCCGCCTCAGCCTTCCGAGTAGCCGGAACTACAGGCGTGCGCTACCACACCCGGCTGATTTTTTGATTTATTGTAGAGATGAGGTCTCGCTTGCCCAGACGGGTCTCGAACCCGCGGGCTCAGGCAATCCACTCACCTCAGCCTCCCAAAGGCGCGGGATTACAGGCTGAGCCACCGAGCCCGGCTGGCCTCTAAATCTTTAAACCGAATAGAATGAAAAAAAAAATGCACTCATTTATATTAGCAACATTTGTATTTTTTAAAAAGATGCTGCAAATATGTAAAGATAGGTGGCCTCTACATGCTTAAACTGACTGGGACCAAAAAACAAAAAAAAAAGAGATAAAATTTTATTGTTAGGAAACACTGAAATCCACTGCTTAATGCAGGCATTAATGGGGCTTCTTGACAAATCACCTGTTAAATTTTAGCTGACAGCTTGTCATATATTAATTATAAATAATTGTAATATACGGCTATCATAATGCATGCAACAAAAAAATAGGAAAGGTAATTAGAGTATATCCTTTGTTTTCCCCCTTCACTTCTTGCTCACGGGAAAAAAATGACCCAGTGTTTCACTTGGGTTGGGATAGTGCCAGTGGTTAATGGAATGCCCCACTCTACTAAAGAATTTAATGGGAATATCCATTTGTCACAGTCGCATGCTGTAATCTCCAGCAGCAGAGCCAATAGAAAATAGCATCGCACCATAACGTCCTCCACACACTGCAGGTGAGGGTGGGCCACGGCTGCCGAACTGAGCAGTCAGGGGAGAGTCGGGCTTCTCCAGGCCTTTCTTTAGAGAAAAAAAAACGTGGATTTCTTTTCTTAAAGAGGACGGCGCTTCTTGACAGCAACAAGAGATGCTGCCCTGAAGAGAAAAAAAGAAAGTGTATTTCTTTTATGTGGACAAAAGCATGAGCCTCTGCATAGCACGTCTCAAAATCTCTCACCACCTTCTTGTCTACTGGAAGCCCACCTGTCTGCAAAGAACCTTTGGGTAGTAGAACTAGAAAGACCGGGATCAGACACTTCATTTCGATTCTTTCCTCGTTCTGAGTTTGTGTATTTAAATCCGAAGAACGGGTACACATTCCTGGCAGAACCCACAAGACTCTGCAGATCAAAAAATTTAGCATGAACTTGAGCTGTCTTCCTTTCTCCTTTGCAATTTAAATGGAATTACAGTGCTGTCTGATTATTTATTTTTTGTTCTTGTTTTTTGAGTCAGAGTCTCACTCCGTCGCCCAGGCTGAAGTGCAGTGGCATGCTCACGGCCACCCCAGCATCAGCCCGCTGAGCTCAGGAGATCCTTCTGCCTCAGTCTTCCAAGTAGCTGGAACGATAGGCGCACACTCCCACGCCCGGCTAATTTTTGGATATATTGTAGAAACGAGGTCTCACCAAGTTGCCCAGGCTGGTCTCAAACCCCTGGGCTCAGGGAATCCTCTCTCCTT
>CAUYQG010126934.1:0-16811 GCA_963574415.1 Tarsius wallacei | reverse complement strand
TCATGAGTGATTACAGTGGGAAGCCATCAGTGTGCACAGCGATGGCAAATGACAAAGAAATATGAGCAGAGGCCGGGCTCGGTGGCTCAGCCTGTAATCCCGCGCCTTTGGGAGGCTGAGGTGAGTGGATTGCCTGAGCCCGTGAGTTCGAGACCCGCCCGGGCAACTTGGCGAGACCTCATCGCTACAATAAATTAAAAAATTAGCTGGGTGTGGTAGCACGCGCCTGTAGTTCCAGCTCCTTGGAAGGCTGAGGCGGAAGGATCGCCGGAGCCCAGCGGGTTGAGGCTGCGGTGGCCGGGAGCGGCCACTGCACTCCAGTCTGGGCGACAGTGAGACTCCAACTCAAAAAAAAAAAAAAAAAGAAAGAAAGAAATATGAGCAGAATCTTCTACATAGTTACAGTAGATTGTAAGGGGGGAAGTATTCCTAGAGGTAAAGGAGAGTGCTTTATTTCTAATTTATATAAACTTATGGGAGCACAGGTACAAATCAAATCAAGGCTTTTATAGTACCCATCACCTGAATAATGTACATCATACCCATTAAGTAATTTCTCATCCTTTACCCCTTCCCACTCTCTCACCCTTCTGAGTCTATATTGTCCCTCATTCCATTCTCTACATCTATGTGTACACATTTTTTAGCACTCACCTATGAGTGAAAATATACAATATTTGTCTTTCTGCATCCGACTTGGTTCACCTAAAATAGTGATCTCCAGTTCCATCCATGTGACTTCAAAAAGACATTATTTCATTCTTCTTTTATGGATGAATAGCATTCCATTGTGTATATATGCCATATTTTCTTTATCCAATCAATAATGGACACTTAGGTTGATTCCATATCTTTGCTATTGTAAATAGTGCCATGATAAACGTAGAAGTGCAGGTATCTTTTTGATATGTGGACTTCTTTTCCTTTGAGTAGATACCCAGCAGTGGAGTTGCTAGGTCAAATGTTAGTTCTATTTTTAGTTCTTTGAGAGATCTTCATACTGTTTTCCATAGAGTTTGTACTAATTTACATTCTCACCAATAAATCCCTTTACTCCACATCTTCACCAGCATTTATTATTTTCATATTTTTTTCTTCCGAAGGATAGCCACTCTGACTGGTATAAGATGATATCTCATTGTAGTTTAATTTGCATTTCTCTGATAATTAGTGATATTGAACATTTTTTATATACCTGTTGGCCATTTGTACATCTTCTTTTGAAAAATGTCTGTTCATGTCCTTTGCCCAATTTTTTTTTTTTTTTTGAATCTGGATCTCGCTCTGTCTTCCATGCTGAAATGCAGTGGCACCATCACAGTTCACTGCAACCCCAACCTCCTGGGCTCAGGTGATCCCTCCACCTCAGCCTCCTGAGTAGCTGGGATTACAGGCGCATGCCACCATGCCTGGCTAATTTTTTATTTTTATTTTTTTGTAGACACAAAGTCTCAATATGTTGTCTAGGCTGGTCTCAAACTCCTAGGCTTATATGATCCCCCTGCCTCAGCCTCCCAAAGTGCTGGGATTATAGGCATGAGCCACTGTGCCTGGCCCTGCCCACTTTTTTAAAGATTATTTGTTTTTGTCATTGAATTCTTTGAGTTCCTTGTGAATTCTAGATATTATTCCTTTGTTGGATGAATAGTTTTCAGATGTTTTATTCCATTCTGCAGGTTGTCTGCTGATTTTTTATTTTGCTATGCAGAAGATTTTTTCTTTTAATTAAGTCCCATTTGCTTATTTTTGTTTGTGTCTCCTATATTTTTGAGGTCTTAGCAATAATTTATCTGCCTAGCCCAACGCCCAGAAGAGTTTTCTCTAGGTTTTCTTCTACTATTTGCATACTTTCAAGTCTTACATTTAAATCTTTAATCCATCTTGAGTTGATTGTTGTATATGGTGAGAAATGGAGGTCCAGTTTCATCCTTCTGCATATGCCAATCCAATTTTCTAAGCACTATTTGCTGAAAATGGTGTAAGAGGGATGCTTTATAAAGATAAAAGTTCCAATTCACAGACATATAACAAATATAAATTCATATACCCCTAATAACATAGCATCAAAATATATAAGGCAAAAACTTGACAGAACTTAAAGGGAAAATAGATGAATCCATAATCTTAGTATCTTAGCAATATTTTACTAAAGATATTGAAGATTTGAACAGCACAATAAATAATTTGATTTAATTCACACACAGGAGATACCTAACAACTTCAAAATACACATTATTTTCAAATGCAAATAGATATTTATAAAAATTAAAAGCCATAAGCAAGTCTTATGCATTTCATAGCTTAATATTACATTAAAAATGTTATCTGACCACAACTCAAGCAAGCTAGAATTAATACCTAACAGACAACTGAAAATCTCACACACTTGAAAATTAAAGTATATTTCTAAATAACCTATAAATCAAAGAAAAATCCAACAGAAATTAGAAAATATTTTAACTAATATAATGAAAACAAAAGGGGGCCCCAGAAAAACCAGAATTCTCTTTTGCAGGGCAAGCCTCTTATAATACAGGCTTTCCCCACTGGGTCAGTGTTCTGGGAACATATCAGCATCAGTGTACCAGCTAGCATTGCTGTGGGAGGCCACATTTAGCTTCAGTGAATTTTTTTGTAAGATTCTTTCAACACATTTTTCCATTTCATGATAGGTAATTTACAAGTGGCCCTGCCCACACTGTGCTGAGTGTTCAGCAGTTTTTGACCATGCCCCACCCTCTCTATTCACCCGATCTCACCCCGAGTAATTTTTTTTGTTTCTCCGGAAGAAAAAAGTCCTCAAAGGGAAATGTTTTGCCAATGTGGAAGAGGTGAAACAAAAAACAGCTGAAGTACTAAAAGGCATCAAAATGGACACATTCAAAAACTGTTTTGAGCAGTGGAAAAAGCATCTCAATAGGTGTATTGCATCAAATGGAGAGTATTTTAAAGATGATTTAAGTTTAAACATGTAAGAATAAATACACATTTTTAAATAAATAAATTTCAGTTTTTCGGGGTCCCTTCATATAGCACAGTAAAATTTATCATATGTAATTAAGGTTTCACTTAAAGGGAAATTTATAACCTTAAATGCAAATTAAAATAAGATTCAGGCCAGGTGCAGTGGCTCATGCCTGTAATCCCAGCACTTTGGGAAGTCAAGACAAGAGGATCACTTGAGACCAGGGGTTTGAGACCAGCCTATGCAAGATAGTGAGACGCTGTCTCTACAAAAATAAAAATTTTTTAAAAGTATCCAGGTATGATGGCATGCACCTGTAGTCAGGAGGCAGAGGCAGGAGAATTGCTTGAGTCCAGCAGTTTGAAATTGCAGTAAGCTATGATCTGCCATTGAACTCCAGTCTGAGAGAGAGAGTGAGACCAGTCTTTAAAAAAAGAAAAAGAAAAAGATTCAGACTTGGCACTTACCAGCTGTGTCATCTCAGGTAAAATCATATTCTCTGCTAAACTTTGTTTCTTCACTAACGCAACTCAAGGTATCAGTAACTACTTGATATTTTTGTGAAGACTGAATAAGTTCATATACAACACTTTTAACCCAGCAAAAGACCCATTAAGCATTCAATAAATTTTGTTGTTATTCCCAGCAGCCACCCTTCCCAGGTTTAAGAAAACTGTTATAAGAAGCCCAGAGGCTCTCATGCTCCACATTCAGAGAATTCTTTAAGATGAGAAAATCAAAGCAATTGTCTTCAGCCTCTAGATTTGAGCCCCTTACGCCCATGATTTGCAGATGGGCTGCTGTGACTAGGCTGTGACATAGGGAAGAAAAGGGGAAGAAAAGGAAGGCTGCCTCTCAGTAGAACCGAGGTGCCTCAGTAAGAACCGAGGCATTCCTGTCCACAGCACTTGAACACACTCCATGCCAGCATAAACGCCAACTTAGAATAATAAGAATACTTTAGTTGCCTCACCACATTACCTCCTCTCTACATTCCCCATATCCCTCTTCCACATGTCCTTCTATAAGAGTGTGGCATTCTCTCTTGTTTTCCTCTGCCCTTGTTGTATTGCCTCATCCATCTTACTTGATTTCATCTGGTGAAACAGGGTAGAAAGATTAAAGGGCCCTCACGCATAATGTATCCCATCGATTCCTTTTATTTTTGACTATGTGAGAAATGAACATCAGAAAAGCCAAGTGACTGGGTTCAAAGTCTTCAACAGGACAGGTCTAGAATCCAGTTCCCAGTTCATTACTGTTTCCTCAACTGCATGATGCCTCTCCAGTAGCTCTGAACTCTGAATTATCTCATCTTCTGCAGAGAATGGAACTCCTACTTAATAGATAGGTTTGAACCATGTATTTGATTCCCAAGGCTGGTGTAACCAATTACTATTAACTTGGTGGCTTGAAACAGCATAAATTTATTCTCTTACATTTCTGGAATCCAGAAGTTTAAATAAATTTCACTGGGATGGAATCAAGGTGTAGGTAGGGTCGTGCTCCCTGTAAAGTCTCTAAGAGAGAATTCTATTCCTTGCCTTTTCCTGTTTCTGGTAGCCATCTGTATTCTGTGGTTTACGGCCCCTCCCTTCGTCTCCAACGCTAGCTGTGTAGCATGTTCTCTCTGTGACTGTTTCCTTCTGTTTCTGTCACATGGCTTTCTGTCTACCATATCTAACCTCTCTCCGTTTCCTTCTTATAAGGACACTTGTGACAGCATTTAGTGCTCGCCCATATAACCCCAGATAATCTCCCCATCTCAAGATTTTTAAGTTAATCACATCTACAGAGTCCCTTTTACCATATAAGGTAACATTCACAGGTTCCAGGGATTAAAATCTGTGTATCTTGAAGGAGGGGGAGTCATTATTCAGCCTACCACACATAGTAACAATTTAACGAAATGGATTTTTTTTAATGGCTTCCAAAGTTGTAACCTGCATAAAAACACTCAAATACAAACCGAAAAGATGGGGCAAAGGAAGGGTCAGAGAAAACCTAATACCTGAGGTATAATGAAAGGTCTAGAAAATATCTTTGATTTTATTTGGATCCTAGTTACACAAACCAACTGTATAAAGACATCTTTGAGACAAATGGAGACATTTGAATATCAGAGGACACCACCACTGTCAATATTGTTAGATATGATCATGGAATTATGGTTGTGTAAGAAAATGTCCACATTTTTAAGAGGTGCATAACAAAACTTGGGAGTGGTGGAATGACATGAGGTCTGGAATTTGCTTTAAGATGCTTCATCAAAAAGTGAGATGAGCCAGCCACAGAAAGACAAATACTGTGTGATTGCACTTATGTGTGGAATCTAAAAAAGTTGAACTCACAGTAGAGAATAGAATGGGGATTATCAGAGGCTAATGGCAGAGGGGAGAATGGGCAGTTGTTGGTCAAAACGTACAACATTTTAGACAGACAGAAGGAATAAGTTTTGAGATCTATTACACAGCAGGGTGACTATAGTAAATAATAATGTATTCAGAATAATTAAGAGAGTATATTTCAAATATCTCACCATAAAAAATGATAGGCCGGACACAATAGCTCACATCTATAGTCCCAGCACTTTGGGAGGCTGAGGCAAGAGGATTGCCTGAGTCCAGGGATTCAAGACCAGCCTAGGCAACTTGGCAATACCGCGTTTCTACAATAAATCAAAAAATATTGGCCAAGCATGGTGGCACATGCCTGTAGTTCCAGTTACTTGGAAGACTGAGGCAGAAGAATGGCCTGAGCCCAGCAGGTCAAGGCTATGGTAGCTGTTGAGCATGCCACTGCACTGCAGCCTGGGTAACAGAGCAAGTCTCTGATTGAAAAAAAAAAAAAAAATAGATAATTGAGGTGACAGCTATGTTAATTTGCTTGATTTAATCACTGCACATTGTATGTGCGTATCAAAATGCCACATCATATCTCCTAAATGTATACAATTATAATTTTCAACCAAAAAATAGGAATAATAAAAAAGATACCTCAGAAAAAAAGGTAAGCTTAGTAATAAAGTAAGTGAGGCAAAGTATTCCCAATTACTGAACATGAGTGATGGAGTTGGGGGTTCATAACAAAATTATCTCTACTATTGTGTATACTTGAAATTTTTCAAGGGAAAATTACAAACACCAAGCCTCTATTTCATTTTTTTAAGCTAGTTCACTATTAGGAACAAAGCCTCCATTTCAGAATACCTATCTCAGAAAAATACAAATAACCCCATTGAAAAGTGGGTAATGGACATGAACAGACACATCTCAAAGGAAGACATACAAGTGGCCAACAAGCATACGATAAAATGCTCAACATCACTAACCATCAGAGAAATGCAAATCAAAATCACAATGAGATACATCTCACATCGCGCTCAGAACAGCTGTTATTAAAAAGTCAAAAAACAACAGATGTTGGCAAGGTTGTGGAGAAAAGGGAATGCTCATACACTGTTGGTGGGAATGTAAGCTAGTTCAGTCCCTGTGGAAAAAGCAGTTTGGAGATTTCTCAAATAACTAAACATAGATTTACCATTCAACCCAGCAATCCCATTACTGGGTATATACCCAAAGGAGCATAAATTGAGTGCAAAAGACACCTGCACTCATATGTTTATTAGAGCACTATTCACAATATCTAAAACATGGAAGCAATGTAGAGGCCCATCAGTGGTGGACTGGATAAAGAAAATGTGGTACCTATACACCATGGAATATTACGCAGCCACGAAAAAGAACGAAATCATTCCTTTGCAGCAACATGAATGCAGCTAGAGACCATCATTTTAAGAAATTATCACAGAAACAGAAAACTGAATACTACATGGGCTCACTTAT
This sequence comes from Tarsius wallacei, assembly GCA_963574415.1. Taxonomy (NCBI): domain Eukaryota; kingdom Metazoa; phylum Chordata; class Mammalia; order Primates; family Tarsiidae; genus Tarsius; species Tarsius wallacei. Next base: position 10,001 of record CAUYQG010126934.1, on the reverse strand, counting down.
AAGTGGGAGCTAAACACTGGAAGCACATGGGTATAAGGATGGGAACAACAGACACTGGGGACACCTAACATAGGGAGGGAGAGAGTGAGGTAAGGGTTGAAAAACCACACATTGGGTACCATGCCCACCACCTGGGTGACAGATTCAGTAGAAGCCCAAAGCACACCATCATGCAACACAACTATATTACAAACCTGCACATGTATCCCTTGAATCTAAAGTAAATAAAATAAGAAATGCCTACCCCAATGCCCAATGCTCAGCATCTTAACTGTCACCCTATAATGCAGGTAAGCAAGCTGGAAGTGAGGGAACCTGCCTGCCAGAACCAAAGAGGAGTGGTCAGTCTGTAGTGTTAGTGTCTGAAGGACTGGTTGATTGGTAAACGTTGCAAAAGAAATCTCAGGGTTTTGACAATAGAACCCTGTAGGAACATGTTTGTATATGGGTATTGGTTGTGTTTCTGTTTCTCAAACCTCTTTTTCCCTGTGTCTTTACAGGATGATGACACCCAAAATAAGGTTCCTTCCCCCAGTGAGGTTGGAATATGAAGGGAAGAAGAGGAGAGTAAAACCACCAGCCCATTCACCTGCATCCAAACCCATTTCCACCATGCTGCCTGGATAAGCCTTCTAACAAACAATGGATGAACCTGTCACTGGCTTCCCAGTCTATGCCATATAATGTCTGCACATCTTGAGCAGACACACGAGACTCTTCTGCATGAACTGACTTCTCGCAAAGTTCAGGACCCATTAGCTCTAAGAAGAAAATTGAGCTCCCAGGAAATGGAGGATAAAAACAAGGGGTTGCGTGTTTAAATAGCAGTCCAACAAAGAATTGCATGATGAACAGGAATTGGGAGTCAAGCTTTAGATATTAGGGCAGCAGCAAAATTCAGCTTGGAGCTCTTAACAGACCCAGAACAATTTCAAAGAAGTACCCAGCATTTAATTGCAAATTTGTGCTCAGACTTGAAAGATCATTGATAAGACAATTTGTATGGCATTAAATATATACATGTATCCATACATATATAAACACACACATATATATATACATGAGGGGGGACCCAAAATACAAGAATTTATGTATTTAAAATTGTATATTTATATTTACTGGTTTAAACTTCAGTTGCCTTCATAGTACTCTTTGTTTCATGCAATACATCTATCGAGACACTTTTTCCACTGCTCAAAACCGTTTTGGAACTTGTCCCTTTTGATGCCTTTTAGTGCTCCTGCCATTTGTTGTTTCGCCTCTTCCACATCGGCAAAACATTTCCCTTTGAGGACTTTTTTTCATCTGGGGAAACAAAATAAAAGTTGCTTGGGGTGAGATGGGGTGAATAGGGAGGGTGGGGCATGGGGGTCATGACGATTTTGGTCAAAAACTGCGAACACTCAGCGCAGTGTGGGCAGGTTCGTTGTCACGGTAGAAGAACCAGTCACCTCTTTGCCACAACTTGGGATGTCTCTTCCTTAAATTGTAATGCAACCTTCTCAAAACTTCCAGTTAAAAACTTTGGTTGATCATTTGATCCAGAAGAACAAATTCTGAGTGTACTACAAGGGACCCACCCTCCAAAAAAGATAATTCCTGTTTTTTTGGAGGTCTCTCCTGGTGTATATTATCCACATACATAGGGAATTCTTCCTTTCTAAACTAAAAATCAAGGTCTCTGGTATTACAACAAGATTAATTATCTGAAGTTGCAAGTGGTCTAGAAACATCAGGACACATGGATGTCATGGCAAGTATTTTCTTCTCATCAATGGAACAAAACCACACAAGAAGATATTTTCAGTGAAAAGCGAAGGGTCTCCCATATTGCACAATTATATCTCCTTGCCTGCAAAAATTGCTTAACCACTCATCCCCATCCACCATCAATCTATCACCTCACAAGCTGTCTCCTATGCTTGAAGGCATAATTAGATTTAGGAGCTAGGAGTGTATGCAATAAATAAATATGCATGCAGGGTCCTACGTAAGTCTAAATTATTTATTTGAAATGATTGCCCAACAGTCACTTATTCCAGATACTTGGTTTACTCTTGGAACTCCTCTTTAGTTGGGAAAGTACTGTGTCTTCTGTGATTACACTTTGTTTCTTCTTGCTGAAAGTAAACTGATTTTACTTTAAACCGATTTTAAAGTTAAGATTTTAGTAAGTTACTTGGATTGTTTTCTCTCTTCACCAAGCAACTACATAAGTATTATCTACCCTCTTAAACTAGAAATGATTATACATTGACCTCAATTATTCTCTGTTACCCTGAAGACTTTTACTTACAACAAAAAAAGTGTGTTTCTTTATGGGGGAAAATCTTCAGGATGTTGAATTTGGCAATGATTTTTTGGATATGATACCAAAAGCACAGGCAACAAAATGAAAAATAGAGAAATTATACTTCATCAAAATTTAAAACTTTGTGCATAAAAGGACACTGTCAAGAGAGTAAAAAGACAACAACAGAATGAGAGAAAATATTTGCTAGTCATATATCTGATAAGAGATTAATAATATTCAGAATATTTAAAAAACTATAATTCAACAATGAAAATACAAACAACACAATTCAGAAATGAAAAAAGGGCTTGAAAAGACATTTCTCCAAACAAGATATACAAATGGACAACAAGCACATAAAAAGATATCAACATCAGTAGTCATTAGTGAAATGCAAGTCAAAATCACCATGAGATACTACTTCATACCTGTTAGGATGGCTAATCTCAAAAAAATGGAAAATAAGAAGTGTTGGCAAGGATGTGGATAAGTTGAAACTCTTAGGCATCACAAGTAGAAATGTAAAACGGTACAGCTACCATGAAAAACAGTTTCAAAACATTAAAGCTAAAATTACCATATTTGTACCCCCCAAAAAATTGAAAGCAGGAACCCAAACAAATACTCATATACTCATATTCATAGAAGCATTATTCACAATAGTCAAAATGTGGAAAGATTATTCACAATAGCCAAAATGCAGAAGCATTATTCACAATGACCAAAGTGTTCATCAACAGATAAATGGACAAACAAATATAGTATATACATAAAATAGAATATTAGTTAGCCTTAGAAAGACAGGAAATTCTGATACATGCTACAACATAAATAAATCTTAAAAACATTACGCTAAGCAAAATAAATGATAGGAGATACCTAGAATAGACAAATTCATGGAAACAGAAAGAGTTACCAGGGTCTGGGGAAAGAGAAGAATGAAGACTTTAATGAATACAGAGTTTCTGTTTGTGATCATTAAAAGTTCTGGAAGGCCGGACATGATGACTCACACCCATAATCCCAGCACTTTGGGAGGCTGAGGTGAGAGGATTGCCTGGGCCCACGGGTTCAAGACCAGCTTGGGCAACTTGGCGAGACTTCATCTCTATAATAAATCAAAAAATTAACCAGGCGTGGTGGCATGTGCCTGTAATTCCAGCTACTTGGAAGGCTGAGGTGGAAGGATTGTCTGAGCCCAGCAGGTTGAGGCTGTGGTGGCCAGGAATGTGCCACTGCCCTCCAGCCTGGGCAACAGAGTGAGACTCCTAGTTCTGGAAATAGTGATGATGGCTACACAACATTGTAAATGCACTTAGTGCCACTGAATTGCACACTTAAAAATGGTTAAAATGGTCATTTTTATGTTATGTACGTTTTACTATGATTTGAAAAATTATTTTTTTAAAGTGTATTTCTTAAGGACCTGACCAGCCTGCAACAACTTTGGTGCCCTACATGAAGCCCAGAAATGTGAAGCACACAGTAGGTACTTTTAAAATATTTGTTCAATAATCAGTCAGTTGGTACATTTCTTGGTTTCCAGGATCACAGGGAAGAGAATGGAAGACAAGCAGAGAAACAAGTACTCGCACCTGCTATGACCCAAACCCTGTTGAAGACTTCATATACCCTATTCACTTAATCCTGAAAGACTACAATGGGGTACCCCACTTTGTTCACTTGCTGTCAGTATTTTCACATGTTGCATCATCTTTCTATTTATCAGGAAGTCTACCTGTGACATGATTTTGAGTAGATGTGGGTCAGTTCCCCACCCCCCCAGGTGATTTCTGTCGTGCAAACCAACCCTGTGAACAACCACAACCACAGGACTGACCTTGAAATCCCATGAGTATTCTACAACACTGGACTTCTCAGGACTTTCTTTAGAGTTGCCTCACTGGCACTAGACGGGTGAGCAAAGAGGTTCATCACTGGAGCCCCAAGTGCACTTATTTATTTATTCGCTTATTTACTTATTTGCTTATTTATTTACTTTGAGTCGGAATCTCACTCTGTCATCTAGGCTGGAGTGCAGTGGCACAATCGCGGTACTGCAGCCTCAACCTGCTGGACCCAGGCAGTCCTTCTGCCTCAGCCTTCCAAGTATCTAGGCGCACACCACCACGCCCAGCTATGTTGTCCAGGCTGATCTTGAACTCCTGGACTCAGGCAATTCTCTCACCTCAGCCTCCTAGAATGCTAGAATTACAGGTGTGAGCCACCGTGCCCAGCTCCCAAGTACATTTAATTGGTCACTTTTGTCATCGGGGTCTTGGTCTGGTTCCCAGTTCATTTTTTGAGAGTTGGGGCATGGAGCGAGAGACCATGAAGACTTATCGAAGATATATGCTCTTTGGGAAAAATTGATGCTTTGTGTGTGCTTGTATTATGCATGGAAATATGAATTTAAATACTTACATTTTTCGGGTTTCATCTGTTTGTCTAGCATAATGGAAAAAAACCAATCTGCCTTTCAGCTGTTCTTCAGACTGAATGATTCTAATTTCTGTAACTTTTATCTATAGGTCAACTCAAAATAAAAAACAAAAGCATTGAAAAGAGGCCCAAGGAACTTGAGGGCAAATCCCAACTTCTGCCCTTACCAGACATGTGATCTTGGCAAATTATTTCATGTCTTTGAAACTCCATTTCACCATCTATAAAATGAAAGCTTGCTAGAGGTCATTCTAGGCAGTGCTGGAAGCAGCCTGCCTAGATACAGATTCTGACTCTCCTACCTGCGAGCTGTGGGGCCTCAGGCAGCCTCCTTATTCTTTCTGTGCTTTAGTTTCCTAAGCTGGAGAACATGGATAATAAATATCTAACTAATAAATGAGCTAATGCTTGTTAAGCCCTTAGAACAACACCTGGTACATAATAAAAGCTGAATAAAAATATTATTCACTTTTAATATTATTATATGAGTGTTCAACATTTTATTTTTTTTAAAAATAGCCCCAGAGATTTACAAACATTTCAGAAATATGCCCTTTCAGAAAGCTTGCTTCCAGAGGGGACTGCATGCTTTAAACACAAACAATACTTCACAGTTTTGATTGCTGGCTCTATTGAATGCAAAATGTAAAAACTTAATGGGGTTCTTTAATAGAAACTTTGCAAAAGAAATAATTTTTCATGGAGCTGGTTATCCAGAAATACTTAGCACATTCCTGCTGCCAAATAGAGCAAAAAAATAAGCTTCAAAAACACCCAGCTTAAATGCCTTGATTCTTTGGGGAGGTTCCTTTTAGTCCACTTCCAAGCTCCATTAATAAAGAAATATTGCTTCAGGAAGGAATAGAGAAGCCACATGGCTATTATCGGTTGACATGCTTGTCAGAGTAGGATGCAATGTCTGAAATAAGGCACTGCAGGTCTGACTGGTTCTATTGTCTGGAGCAAAATGACGAGGACCGGGAGCCAACACCACAAGGATGTCAGGGATTGAGCAATGAAGGGACGCTCTATCTTCAATCAGAGGTTTTTCTTCTTTCTGCTCTGCCCCACTACCACGGCTATGCCATTCCTGCCGTGGTTTCCAAAGCTACGATCATAATAAAATCTCAGGTGAAGTCGAGGAAAAAGCTAAAACAACATGTGAATTAGATAAATTAGTGTTCATTCTCGAGGCATTCCTTCAGTTGGCATATTACAACAGCTGAATTGGGGCCACTAATAGATTCAGGGGTTTCTATCTGTAACACAAAGAAGCATAGATGGTAAATCCACCAAGTTGATCGGTTGTTTAGGTGGTGCTGGGTACATATACACCCTAAGACAGGGGTCCCCGTACCGTTCCACAGCCTGTTAAGAAACAGGTAGCGCAGCAGGAAATGAGCAGCAGGAGAGTGGAGCTCCATCTTCTGTCAGATCAGCAGCGGCATTAGATTCTCACAGGAGCTTGAACCCTATTGTAGACTGCACATGCGAGAGATCTAGGTTGCATGTTCCTAATGCCTGATGTTTTCCCCTCCCCTGTCCTCCACCTCCACCATGGAGAAATTGTCTTGCATGAAACCAGTCCCTGATGCCAAAAAAGTTGGGGACTGCTGTCCTAAGACATGTGTAAGAAGTTCAGAAATTACGTTTTGGAAAAATCTCCAAAGATGACTATTTAGTTGACAGATTGTTGTTGAATCCTTTGCTCTGGAATAGGACAGCATCTCTTAATAAAGCATTCACCCAGAACAGTTTCCAACATAAAATATTGAAACTCTGACTTGAAATAACAAGTTTAGGTCTAAATTTAAAGGGATATGGTTCAATGTCTACATTCACCTATTTGGGTTGTCACTTCAGTTGACACTTTCATTTACCCATGACACGTTCTTTCCTTACTGGATCCTTTCCTTCCAGCACAGCTCAGACAAAATTACTCACTAACAGAGCAAAGTCAGTTGGAGCCAAAGAGGCCGGAAGAAGTGGGGAGGTTGGGGCTCAGAGAGGGTGATTCATCAACATAAGTGGACACGCTTAAGTCCTCATTACATTTTCTCGTGATTTTTCTCATACAGAGTTACAAGGAATCAGTGAAGATACTTTTGGCAAACTCTGAAAATTTAAGTAACTGAAAAGGTCACTTGATCTTGTGGTTTATGAAAGGAATGAAAAGGGAATGTGGAGATAGGAAAATGTTAGCTGACCCTACTTCATCGCAAAATTAGCTGACCTCCAACTGACTCAGATGGGGCTAACAAGATTTAACAACTGTATCAGAGAGTCAGGATAAATGGCTAACTGGTTTAACATTGGTTAACTGGTTTAAAATGCCGATCTTTACCTGTACGATGACCATTTGAATACCTAATCCTGAATACCTAATCCCCACATCTTCCAAATTTAAAAAATAAATAAATACATAATATCATAAAATGCTGAGTTGACTACGGCTGACTACAGATGCATTGAGCCTTCCTGCAAAGTTCCCTTACTGCCACATTTTCCAGATACCTGCTCTAATTACCCCAGCTAAATTCCTTTCAAGTCAGAACTCATAATACAACATTAGAACCACTAGTGTTTATCTTTTCTTATCCACTTATTTTACAGTTATTTGTTTCTTTTCCTTGAGGGCAGGGGCCATCGCTTACTTTTTTAAAATTTCTCATAATGCCTTATATATATATAGTAGGCACCCCAAATATTAATTGAATGAATGACTTTAATTCTCCTGCCATCTACTCTTATGTGGAAAGATCTCTGACCATTCTCATGCTGAGGAAGGATCAAGAAGAATCCAAATTTCTCTTCAATCTTATTTTTAGTGCATTTGCATTCCCACTTATATTGCAATTAGGCTTACCAAAAAGCTTGATTTCCCAGAGTACACAGCTGTCAAAAGGAGGGAGATATACCAGAAGAATGTCGAATGAGTGGCAAGAAGAAATGGAATTTTGGGATTAAGATTCTCCCCTATTTATTTTATGTCATGTTTTCTGGAAAAGACTAGAGTGGAGCTTTGCATCTGGCTCTATTGGAGAGTAATCTTAGGAGCATCTGTAAGGGGCTGAAGAACAAAAGATTGGGCAGAAGGAAAGATTGAACTATTTTGTAGAAACAACAATGGTCTCAGCTGATGCCACGGAGGCTGCAATAGCCCTTCAGAGTTGATCCAAATTGAGTCAAGGGAGCCTGGAACATTTGGCATGTTACCTAGTCCGTGGATACAAGCTGCTTCCAAGCAGGGAGCATAGGATCGTCAAGGAAGTCCCTTAGGCTGAGGACAACCCCCAGAGAGGGACTTGGGCAAAAGCTGTCAGCAGCCAGTATTCTAAGGTGCTGAGAAATCAGTGCCTCCATCTTGAAGTGAAGGGTCTGGGTGGCACACCACAGTATCCCCTACATATCCTAATCTACAAAGTAAATAATCCACACATATGGCCAATGAGGCGAACACATTTATACATAAGTCAACACTGCTATTTAACCAAGAAAGTCAAGTTCCTAAGTCATGAATATTTGTTAAGTTATTTGGGGAAGTTATTGAGAAAAATGAGGTATCTAAAAAATATCATTTTTGGCAAGGTGCAGTGGCTCATGTCTGCAATCCCAGCAATTTAGGGGTTTGAGAAGGAGGGATTATTTGAGCCCAGGAGTTCAAGATAAGCCTGGGCAACCTAGCAAGACCTTGTCTCTACAAAAAATTAAAAAATTATCCAGGAGTGGTGGTACAAGCTCATAGTCCCAGTTACTTGGGAGATTGAGGCAAAAGGATCGCCTGAGCCCAGAAGGTCAAGGCTGCAGTAAGCCATGATTGTGCCACTGCACTCCAGCCTGGGTGACAGAGTGAGACCCTGACTCAGAAAATAAATAAATACATAAAACAAAACATAATTGCTATCATTTCTTCCACTAAACATCTAGCTATATTGGAGATCTCACCTTACATAGTGATTTAGTTCAATAAAATTAAGAAAAGAATGCCTGGATTCATTGCTTTCCCCAAGGAGGCTGATAGAAACATATACTCTCCTTTCTCAGTCTCATGATATACTGCTAATACTGGAATGAGATGAGTAATATTATAGTTAAGAATGCATGTCCTAGCTGCACCTGGCATACTCTAAATTCCCTTTAATGACAGTAGGGAACTTTAACTATTAATATAAAGAACCCAGTAACACTGATCAGATTAATGCCTTTCTTGAGTCCAAATGCTGAATCTCCCCCCAAAAAATGCTACTTTCTGGACCTGGTGAGGAGTTATTATTTACACAAAACTGTTTGCATGTTTACCCCATGGAAAATAAGTTTGTTTAGGTGTCCTGCTGAGAAACCAAGAGACCCTCTCAAGATTAGATGCCCAAACATGCTTGAATTAGTTCAAATTAAGAGAGTAACCATAATTCTAAAAGTTGGAATTATCTATGATAAGAGCTATTGGCCTAAGACTCAAGACATGAAAAATAATGATTCTATAATCAGCAGAACATTGTACAAAAGGAAATACTATCAGTTGAAAGTTAGGCAGAAGTAATACCATCAAGGTACTATTTTAAAAGTAGTTAGGAAAGGGAGTCCTTAGGTCAGACTTAGCCAGAAAAGTTAAAAATCCTCTCACTATCACCTTTCCTATATGCACTAAGGACAATTTAATTAACTTTTCTGGCCCTCTGTTTTCTCATTTGCAATTAGTAATAGTACCGGACTCATTAGGATTATAGTGCTAATGATTATACATGGAAAGTGCTCAGCAGACTGTTTTCTGAATCCATATACTCAAATAATAAGTCAATACAAAACAGTAATAATAATACTATATTTGAAGATATTATAAATTTGAAAAATTGTGTTCAAGTGATAGCTCAGAGCTATCTTCAGTGAAATATGTTCTTTGGAAGAAAGTCAAGAAAACTATCTTTAGAAAATTTAACTCATAAAACTTCTTATGGCCCCATAGTATTGTGAAACAATGGTCAGACCAATTGTTCCAGTTCAGTATATTCTCGTATCATGGCTTTAAACTTTTTAGCTCATAATTCCTCTGAAAGATTTTTTTAAACTAATGTACCCCTTTGCATACTTAAGTTATGTTATTATAGGTTTTTTCCATTTATTTCTTTTTTTTTTTTTTTGAGTTGGAATCTCACTCTGTCGCCCAGACTGGAGTGCAGTGGCCGCTCCCGGCCACCGCAGCCTCGACCTGCTGGGCTCCGGCGATCCTTCCGCCTCAGCCTTCCAGGTAGCTGGAACTACAGGCGTG
>CAUYQG010126933.1:0-34074 GCA_963574415.1 Tarsius wallacei | reverse complement strand
TCCTTCCGCCTCAGCCTTCCAAGTAGCTGGAACTACAGGAGCGCGCTACCACACCTGGCTAATTTTTTGATTTATTGTAGAGATGAGGTCTCGCTTGCCCAGGCGAGTCTCGAACCCGCAGGCTCAGGCAATCCACTCACCTCAGCCTCCCAAAGGCACGGGATTACAGGCTGAGCCACCGAGCCCGGCTAAGTATAATCTTATCAAGAGTATTTAATTTGGGTCAGGTACAGCAGCTCACAGCTGCAATCCCAGCACTTTATGAGGCTGATGTGGTAGGATTGTGTGAGGCCAGGAGTTTGAGACCAGACTAGACAACATAGCAAGACTTTGTCTCAGCAAAATATCGAAAAATTAGCTACATGTAGTGGTACATGCCTATAGTCACAGTCACTCAGATGGAAGGATTGCCTGAGTTCACAAGGCTGAGGCGGTGGTGCACCATGAGCATGCCACCACACAACAGCCTGAGCAACAGTGAGACCTCTGATTCAAAAAAAGAAAAAGAATATTCCATTTGTATCTAATCAATCCTTTAGACTAAACTTTAACTTTACACGAAATACACAAGATAAATGAATAAATTAAACGTGAGGAAACACTTCAGACAAACCAAAAATGTGTTACATACAACAAGGCCACTGGCTTGATTACTTCAATAACTTCAATAAATCAATGCCATGGTGGGAAAAAAGTGGAGAAACTTTCCTAGATTAAGAGAAAGTAAAGAACTCTAACAACATACATAAACTTTTACTAAATTCTGGTTCAAAAACAACTATAAAGGCCATTTTTGGAGACTATGTACTGGGCAGTATTAAAGAATGATTGCTAATTTTCTCATGTGTGCTAAGAGTGTTGTAATTATGTAAAAATATCCTTATTTTAGAAGATGCATGCTGAAGTAGTCAAAAGTAAAATGTCATGATGTCTACAACATGCTTCCATGTGGTAGCATATGGAAGCATGAAATATGAAATATCTATTCATATTTTTACTAGGGGGCCAATGCCTATATAAGCATCTTCATGAACCGAAAGATTTTAATACATGACCCTATCTAAATTCTCTAGGACAAAGATGGATAAATTTCTCAGCAATAAAAATAATTATTCATGTTGCCAGGCATGATGGCTCACGCCTATAATCTCAGCATTTTGGGAAGCTGAGGCAAGATCACTTGAGCCCAGGGGTTTGAGACCAGCCTGGGCAGTATAACAAGAACTTGTCTCTACCAAGAAATAAAAAATCAGCCGAGCACTGTGATGCACACCTGTAGTCCTAGCTACTCAGGATGATTACTTGAGCTCAGGAAGCCAAGGCTATGGTGAGTCATGATTATGCCACTGCACTCAAGATCCCAACTCAAAAAAAAAAATTTATTCATGAGATGGCAAATATTTTCTTATGCAAAAGTTTTAACTTCAACTGTTTACCCAACTGAGCACTGTACAGGAGATTGCAGCACTTTATAGCACTTTATAGAAATCTGTCTAATTCACATGGAAAATTTCCAGTTAATAACAATCAAAAAAATTCTTTCAACAAGATATCTTAAGGTTAATAACTGATTGAGCAGAGTATAGGTTTAGACGATAATAGAAAAATATTACTAATTTTCTTAGATGTGATAGTGGTGATGTGGCTACAGAAAGATCTTTCATTAGAATTTGTATATATCATGTTTTAGATAGGGCACATCAAAGAACTCTCCAATTTTTTTAAACAGAAACAGAGTTATTACTCTATAATGTCAATCTTTAGACTTTTATAGACAAGAAATATAAATAATATTAATAATAAAATTAGCCAGGCTAGGTGGCTCAGCCTGTAATCCCGCGCCTTGGGAGGCTGAGGTGAGTGGATTGCCTGAGCCCGCGGGTTCGAGACCCGTCTGGGCAACTTGGCGAGACCTCATCTCTACAATAAACGACAAATTAGCCGGGCATGGTAGCACGCGCCTGTAGTTCCAGCTACTTGGAGGGCTGAGGGGGAAGGATCGCTGGAACCCAGCAGGTCGAGGCTGCGGTGGCCAGGAGTGGCCACTGCACTCGTCTGGGCGACAGAGTGAGACTCCAACTCAAAAAATAAAAATAAAAAAATAAAAAATAGTAGAGATAAAGGTAAGTAAAATTTAGCTTTTAATGTGTTAATTCCTAAAAAAATAAAATAAAATTTTCTATCAAATATTTGTAGAACTAAAAATATATATATGAAAATATTTCCTATCCTAGGACTACAGTAAGTGATAAGCAAAAAGAAAAAGAAAAAATTTCTAGTTGGGGTGGGGGGACAGGTAACCAGTTCTATTAAATAGATATATAAGAATTTACCTGCTTTTTCTTTCAATCAGAATGGCCACATAAGATGCTGGCAAAGCGGCACCAAAGCCAGGAGTCCATGAGTAGAATTTTCCAAGTATCTTCCTGAAATTCAAATTTGAAATTTCTGTATGAAATTCCTAGTTGGTCATTTTAGTTATTATAACTAGAAGTCTCCCTTGACAGTCCACCCTCTATCTAAATGTCCCACAGTGCTTTAAATTCAACATTTCCAAAACCAAACTCATAATCTCTCTTCCCTGCCCCCATGAATGGGTTCCCCCTCCTCTATTGTCCCAGGTTATTGTTACCAACGACCATCTATTCACTCAGGTCTGACACTTACAGTCATCCTCAACTTTCTGTCTCCCTCACCTCACACATTTAATCATTCCCTTAAATTACTCCACACATAATTTATCTCTCAGATTTCTCTCCAACCTATTGTCCACACCTTAGTTAAATACCTCACCATATCTCATTAGGGCTTCTACAATTGCAAACTAATGATTAGCTCTCCTTCCAATAATTTAGTCAGTCTTTCAGGCATTCCCTGGATTCAAACCTACTGGCATTGTAAACCTTCTGGATTCTCAGCTTCCTTATTTATCAAATAGGAATAATATTACCTATCTTATACAACTGTTATAAGGAACTACAAGAAATGTTTCCTAGCACCACGCAGGAAAGTGTTAGCTGGCATTACAATTATTACTGTTACCATGTTTACTATTCTTTAACACATGATAGTTATTTAACAACATTTTTCCTTCTTTGCTTCTACAACCTAGTAACTTTTTCCCTACAGCGCTTAGTAAAAGTATTCTATATTTTTTAGTTTTATGTGTTTATCATTTTTCATTTCATAGAGTATATTCCTTGAAAGTAGGAATCTTCAAAATGCCTCACATATCATGAATGATCTTGGATTTTTGAAGAGGGGAAAAAAAAAAGAAACCTGGATATGTTAGGAAGATTTTTCCCCTTTCAAAACAACATATTCCTAAGACAGAAAGAAGTAGTAAGTTAAAAAATTATAAGAAATAATCTGAACAGTTGGTCAACTGCTAAACAATACATTACAGAAAATATATATATATATATTTAGCCAAGTGTGGTGGCACATGCCTGTATTCCCAGGTACTCAGAGGCAGGAGGATGGCTTGAGCCCAAGAGTTCCAAGACTGCAATGAGCTAGGATCATGCCACTGCACTTTAGCCCAGATGACAAAGTGAAAAACCCTGTCTCTAAAAAGAAAATGTATGTGTGTATATACATATATATTCTTATCATATATATATAAGAATCAAGAATCACAGATGAAATGATCTTTTTCATTGAAACTTAGATTTAAAAGAATTAGAAAAACTATTGAGGACACATTAACTTGGGTGTTTTTGAAATGGCCATCAGAAACGTACCTGAGAGGACTGGACATGGTTTTTCCTATGATATAAAATACACAAAGGACTAAACAAGTTATTGAATGTAAAAACTAAAGAAAAATTGACTCAATTAATTAGTTATGGAAAAAACATGGATGCTACCTTAATTATAAGTATTTTGTGCTTCTACATCTTAACAAACAGATTCATGGAACATCAAAAAAAGCTGCAATAGCAAGGTAAACATATTACAATTTTTTAAAAACTAACAATGTATATCCTTATTTTTAGAGGATTAACAAGTCTTAGATACTTTCTACAGACCACATGATGAAGAGAGTTTCTTACATAGATTTTTCATGCCAATTTAAAGGCACGGTTTGCTCAGTAGTAAGAAAACCTTATCAATCATTTTCTGCATAATCTCAAAGTGAACAAATACTAATACTCTGAGAAAAAAATCTGTAAAAGACATATGGAAATTGCATTTTTAGCTGCAATTAAAACATGCCTGTTGAACTATCTTATGCAACACTAATATGAAGATAATGTGACGTTAATATTTTAACTTGACAGACATTTTAAAACACTTGTTTGAGTTTTCAACAATCAGCAGGGAAAAGATAAAAAGAAGTAAATATCTAATAAATATGTTAGATATGTCACAGAACTCAAAAGACTGAATTCTATCTGCATCCATATAACATATAAAGCATGTAGCACAGATAATGTATATAAGACTGAATCAGAACAAAAACTTCAAATACACCAGGAGTTAATTTATTGTTTTATACATAAACATGTGCATTTTATAGTGCATTCTATAGTAACTTTGAAGTTTGTTTACGGCATATGGCCCTAACCTATATCGCAAATAGTTGCTTTGAATTCCTGATCTATGAAATTGAAAAGCTAAGAAATCCTGATCAACAACTTGGTAATTATAACAGGCCTCAGAAAATGTGTGATATCTTAAAGCATTTTTGCTATATAATCACATTAGTAATTTGAAATTTATATTACATCTTCAGGTCAAGAGGCCCACAGTTCCTAGTTTTACAAACTTTGAGATGAATGTAATTTCACAGATTAAAAAAACATATATATATGGTTTATATATATAAAGATATACATTCACATATATATTTACATATATACATTTAAATATATATATATTTAAATATAATAAAATAAATATATGTATAAAATAAATATATATATTTATTTATATATAAAATGTTGTACAGGTGATTGGCTGTAAATATGACCTGCCTGTATATATGACATTTACATAACATGTTTGTTTCCATTTCAACAAAGGAATATGTATTAATATCTAGTGGTGATTATGAGTACCAACCTTAAAATGCAAAAGAAAGCCATATATAAGGCCCCATTAGCAGTCAGAAATGAAGCAGATTGTAGGATCTCAGGGAGTAGTTTGTGTAGATAATAGTCTAATTTTCGTTTCCGGAGAATTGCTGCAATCTGGAAAGAAAAAGGCTTTTTTGTTTAATCCAACCAACTTTTCCCATTTAAATAAGTTGGAAATTTCTAAGTAAAAGCATATATATATATAAATTAAAGTAAAAACACTGGCACTTTACTGGCTTCTCTATAGAAATACAATTTTTAGGATAAATAAAAAGAAACTTAAATTTATTGAAGATAAAATATACACCAAGAAATACAACATGAGTAACCTCTATATATCTTTTCATTCACCTATTTCATTTCTAAAAGCTATTCCTTTGTTAGCATTTCCTCATCAGATCTCTACTCATTCTACATCTACTCTCTGCCACAGATTCAGCTACCATCTCAATGCAGGAATTTCTATTAAACCCTATCTATCCTATCTCCCAAATTCTAAGTCCACAGGTCAAATGACTACTGGACAAGTCAACATAGATGTCCCATAGGCATCTAAAAATTCAACATATCCAAAATAGAACTCATTGTATTTCCCAAATATGCTTTTACTTTTGAGTTACCTACCTCAAGTATCAGTATCTCACCTGCACTAACATTAGGAAAAAAACTCTTAGTGTCATTTTCAAATCTACCTTGATTCTTAGCCACCCCATCAGTTCTTATGCTCTCCTAGCATCTTTAGGATTTGGAATGCAATGTCTCTTTCATTTATACTTAACAATGGGCAAAATTTGGTACATCATATATTCAAGTAGTTACAGAAAAAACACTCTTCTCTATTCCCACAAAGGAAGAAATAAAACTATCCCTATTTGCAGATAACCTAACTTTCCACTTAGAAAATGTGCAGCAGGTCATAGACTCAAGATAAACATACAAAAATCAGCTGTATTTCTATAAGAGCAACCAACACATGAAAATCAAAATTAAAAATACAATGGCATTTATAACTCAGCAAAAAAATGTGCCAAGTGTGGTGGCTCATGCCTATAATATCAGCACTTAGGAAGGCCAAGGTGAGAGGATTGCCTGAGCTCACAGGTTCGAGACAAACCCGGGCAACTTGGCAAGACCTCATCTCTACAATAAATCAAAAAATTAGCCTGGCATGGTGGTGTGTGCCTGTAGTTCCAGTTACTTGGAAGACTGAGGCAGAAGGATCACCTGAGTCCAGCAGATTGAGGCCGCGACGGCTGTGAGGGTGCCACTGCACTCCAGCATAGGTGACAGAGTAAGACTTCAACTCAAACAAAAAAAAGAGAAATGCTTGTGTATCAATCTATAATACATGTACAGGATTTATATAATGAAAACTACACAATGCTGATTAAAGAAATCAAAGAAGACACAAATTGATGGAGAGGAATACCATGTTCATGGACTGGAAGACACAACAAACATGTCAATTATCTCCAAAGTGATATGCAGGCTTAACATAATCCCTATGATAATCCCTGAAAGATTACTGTGGATATAAACAAGATTATTCTACAATTTATACAGAAAAAAAGAAAAGAACTAAATTAGCTAAAATAAAATTTTTAAAAGGATGACAAAGTGTGAGGAATTGGTATATTTGATTTTAAGACTTATTATGCAGCTACAGTATCTGACTGTGTAATATTGGCAGATAAACAGACAAATAGATCAATAGAACAAAATAGAAAACCCAGAAGTAGACCCACACAAATACATCCAACTGATGTTTGACAAAGGTACAAGCCAGGCTCCGTGGCTCAGCCTGTAATCCCGTGCCTTGGGAGGCTGAGGTGAGTGGATTGCCTGAGCCCGCAGGTTCGAGACATACTTGGGCAACTTGGTGAGACCTCATCTCTACAATAAATCAAAAAATTAGCGGGCGTGGTACCACACGCCTGTAGTTCCAGCTACTTGGAAGGCTGAGGCGGAAGGATTGCCGGAGCCCCAGCAGGTTGAGGCTGCGGTGGCCGGGAGTGGCCACTGCACTACAGTCTGGGCGACAGAGTGAGACTCCAACTCAAATAAAAAAAAAAAGACAAAGGTACAAAAAGAACTCTATGAGGAAGAGACAGCCTTTTCAACAATGCTGCTAAGTAAGTGGACATCTGTAGGTTAAAAGAAAAAAATGAACTTCAACCTAAGTCTCATATTTTATGCAAAAATTAATTCAAAATGAATCACAGACACAAATGTGCTGGTGGTAATGTGGAGCAACTACAACTCTTGTACATGGCGTGTGAAAATGAAAATTTCACAGTTACTTTGGAAGACTGTTTAATAATATCTAGTGAAACTAACCATGTACTTACCCTATGACCCAACAGTTCTGTTCCTGGATATACTCAAGAGAATTAACTGCTTATTTCCATCAAAAGACTTATTCATAGCACTATCTGTAATCACAAATACTGGAATAACCCAAATATCCATTAAAAATAAAGTGGATACATTGTACATATATACTACTATTGGTAGAGCAAACTCTATAGTCTATTGTGAGAAACAAGGAACACCTAACACAAGACACAGGAAGTAACCTAGGACCTTATCATTATTGTGCTCTAATCCAGAGTTTCCAACCAAGGTTCACGTGGCTAAAATACTGATCCTCTCAGTAGTCTGGTTAGGCCAGACCTGGGGTAACACAGCAGGGAGATGATCATCTCAGTTTTCCCCAGTATGTCACACACTTATCATTTTCTATGTGGATCACAGTATTCTACTGCATGATAAAGGTTAGGAAGCACTAATATTAATATAGTATAATAATAATATACCAGTAGTTATGCTACACATGTACTAATTTTAATGGCAACTTGTCATCGAGTATAAAATCATAAGATATCATCAGATACCATCATAAACATCACATTTTATATTAGACTTTGTAAAACTCATATACTTTAATCAAAGCATTCCACATTAATTTCTTATAAATTTTTCAGACATACATACGATTTAGCTGAAAACAAGGCATACCATACTACTATAGTTAAAATATATACCTGTATTTACATATCTATATGTATTTAACCTGGTTTTAGAAGACTATTTAATGACCTGAGAAAATAAATCAAAATATGCAAAATGAAAAAACAGATAATTTGCAATGAACACAGAAAAAATACTAGAATGTTATATACTGGTTATTTCTGAATGGCTGATAATAGAGTACTTAATTTTCTTCTTTTCACTTTTAGATATTTTCCAGACTTTCTACAATAAATGTGTTACAATTTGTATTATTGGAGCAAGAGGAACAAGTGTGAGAAAGTAGAGATTGTTATAGAAAAAATCTGAATAGGGAATAGCAATAATCAGCATGATACAGTACAATATAACCAGGAGATTTTACTGTGAATCTTAACTCTAAAACTATTTCTATGAAGAATCCTTGTTTACATGCTCTTCAGATTTCAATTTCCTCATTTCTTAAATAATAAGCTTATATTAAATATAAGGTTATTTCGTTGTTGTTGTTGTTGTTGTTGTTGTTGTTTGAGTTGGAGTCTCACTCCATCCCCCAGGCTGGAGTGCAGTGGTACACTCACGGCCAACCCAGCAGCGACCTGCTGGGCTCTGGCGATTCTTCCGCCTCAGTCTTTCAAGTAACCAGAACTACAGGTGCGCGCTGCCGCTCGGCTAATATTTTTTTAATTTATTGTAGAGACAAGGTCTCGCCAAGTTGCCCAGGCTAGTCTCAAACCCATGGGCTCAGGCAATCCACTCACCTTGGCCCAAAGTGCTGGGATTACAGACTGAGCCACCAAGCCCAACCAGGTTATGTATTTTTTAAAACTAAATGTACTAGAAGAATTGAGTATCTGTGTGGAAAAAAATTAACTCTGACCCTTGCCTCATAACTATACTCAAAAATTAATTTGAAATGAATCATGCACTTAAATTTGAAAATTATAAAATAATAAAGTATCTAGAAGAAAACATAGTAAATATCTTCCAAATATTCTAGGCAAAAGTCAAAAGACAGAGGCAGCATTAAGCATAGTTTATGATGGGTAAGTATGGTAACCAACCTGACTAACCCAATGGCTACAGACTGAAGAGTAATATAAAATTACAAGGACAGATTCCAATTTAGAAATACCTATTTATAAGTATATCACTCTTAAACATCCATCAGGACTATATTAATTTCATTTTACTTATTTATATTTCCTTGTCTGTTTCCCCATATGATGAATGCTGCATGTCTGCCATTGACTAGTATTGGGATTGCATTTTATGACCAAGGACCAGAACACACCAATTTCTAAACAAGCAATCATCATGAGCCCAAGAGCTTGATCAATAAACTCTTCAAGGCCAGGCGCAGTGGCTCACGCCTATAATCCCAGCACTCTGGGAAGCCAAGGTGAGAGGAATGCCTGAGCCCACAAGTTCAAGACCAGCCTAGGCAACTTGGCAAGATCTCATCTCTACAATAAATCAAGAAAAATTAGCTGGGCACGATGGCACATGCAGGTAGTTTCAGCTACTTGGAAGGCTGAGATGGAAGGATTGCTTGAGCTCAGCAGGTTGAGGCTATGGTGGCCATAAGGGTGCGTGCCACTGCACTCCAGCCTGGACAAGAGTAAGACTCTGACTCAAAAAAAATAAAAATAAAAATAAAACTCTTCTAGAGGAGCCCATTTATAAAGGTTCTGACAAATCTAGTCTCTTGGAAAACAAAGGAGTCGGTGATAACAGTCAACTGTATGTTGTATCTACTCAATCTTTCTTAGTAATCACTAGCAAATAATGATTTCCTTAAAGCAGGGTCTGTCTGTCTCAGCCCTATGGACATTTTGTGCCAGATCATTTGTTAAGGAGTACTGCCCTACGCAGCATTCCTGTGGCCTCTACTTTCTAAATGCTAGTAATATCCCCTCCCCACAGCTATGACCACCAAAAATGTCTCCTGAAGTTGCTAAATGTCTCCTAGGAAGTAAAATTGCCCCTTACTGAGTGAGAACTGCTTTAAAGTTAACAGCATAAGCCTGGTGCAGTGGCTCACTCCTGTAATCCCAGTACTTTGGGAGGCCGAGGTGAGAGGATAGTCTGAGCCCAGGGGTTTGAGACCAGCCTGGGCAACTTGGCAAGACCTCATCTCTACAATAAACCAAAAAATTAGCCAGCATGGTGAAACACGCCTGTAGTTCCAGCTACTTGGAAGGCTAAGGCGGAAGGATCGCCTGCGTCTAGCAATAGAGGCTGCAGTGGCTGTGAGCGTGCCACTACACTCCAGCTGAGGTGACAGAGTAAGACTCCAACTAAAAAAAAATGAAAATAAAAATAATAATAAATTTATCATGCTATTGCCAGAATTTTTATTTTATTTAAAAAAACTTATATGACACATACTAGATGACAGGTACTGTCCTAAACACTATACAAGATTAACACAGATTAAGTGTTAACTCATTTAATCTTTATAACAATCTATGAAATGGGTATGATTTCATTATCCCCATTTTACAGATATGAAAACATGAACAGAGATTTACCCAAAGTCCCATAACTAATAAGTAGCAGAGCAAGGACTGAAGTCAAGCAAGTGACTCTTAGCTACCACTTGATGTTGAAGTCAAACATGTCCTAAATAAAGTAAAATATCACTTTTCCACAGTGCATGTTACAAATGAAAACCTGTGACTTACTAGTCCCTAAAGAGGTTGAGGTTGCCCACTCTAAAAAGAAAAATTAAAACACAGACACACAAATGTAGAGAAAATACAACTAAGACATAAAAATAACCTTGTTATTCAGAAATTTGGTATATACACATACCAGTGATCTAATCTGGGGGAAGACTAAATAAGGCACTATGATGACTCCAGGGTTAGAAATTACATCTCCAGTCTACTAGAGCTAAAGATGAAAGACAGAAATCCAACACTAAATCAGCAAACAGAACCAATCCCCAGAGAGTGGACAACAACCAGTTGCAGAGTTAACTTTACCCTCTTGCCCTTCCTCCGCAAAGATCTCAGTACTTTTTAAATAAATGGGATAACAGATTTAAAGTATTTAGCAGAGTAATTGGCACATAGTAGGCACTTTAAAAATGTTAGTTTCAGGCCAGGCATGGCGGCCTATGCTTGTAATCCCAGCACTTTGGGAGGCCAAGGCGGGAGGACTGCATGAGATCAGGAGTTCAAGACCAGCCTAAGCAACATAGCAAGACCTTGTCTCTACAAAAAAAATCAAAAACTAAACTGGGCGTGGTGGCACACACTTGTAGTCCCAGCTCCTCGAGGCTGGGACAGGAGAATCACTTAAGCTCAAAGAGTAGAGAATGCAGTAAGCCAAGATTGCACCACTGCATTCCAGCCTGGGAAACAAAGTGAGACTCCAAACTCGAAAAATAAAATAGTAAAAGGAAAAATTTAACTTATTTCACTCCTGCTCCAACTCCAATTCCTTTTTGTGCTGCACAGGTTTGTTTTATTCAGAGTTTGAAGAAATTTCTGTCTCTTGTAATCAAAATATCTGAAAAAAGAAATGGCAATCAAAAGAATTATAAAGACCTCATCTCTACAATAAATCAAAAAATTAGTGGGGCGTGGTGGCATGTGCCTGTAGTTAAAGCTACTTGGAAGGCTAAGGCTGAAGGATCGCAAGCCCAGCAGGTGGAGGTTGTGGTGGCAGTGAGCATGCCGCTGCACTCCAACCTGGGTAACAGAGTCAGACTCTGATTAAAAAAAAAAGAAAGAACATGTCCTCCTCACTTCCCTCTCTTATAATTGGATTCACACATATTAGGAGTGTTCACTATAAACTAATTGTTACGTAGTCAGGAAAGAGCTGTACTGCATTATTTAGAGAAGTTAAGTGGCCCTCACGAGAATTAAAATTAAACCACAGGCCGGGCTCGGTGCCTCAGCCTGTAATCCCGCGCCTTGGGAGGCCGAGGTGAGTGGATTGCCTGAGCCTGCTGGTTCGAGACTCACCTGGGCAGCTTGGTGAGACCTTATCTCTACAATAAATAAAAAAAAAAAAAATTAGCTGGGCGTGGTAGCACGCGCCTGTAGTTCCAGCTACTTGGAAGGCTGAGGTGGAAGGATCGCCGGAGCCCAGCAGGTCAAGGCTGCGGTGGCCAGGAGCGTGCCACTGCACTACAGTCTGGGCTATAGAGTGAGACTCCAACTCAAAAAAAAAAAAAAGTCAAAGCCTTTTTTAAAAATAACACCTTTGCTGGGCACAGTGGCTCATGCCTGTAATCCCAGCACTTTGGGAGGAGGTGAGATAATTGCCTGAGTCCAAGGGTTTGAGACCAGCCTGAGCAACTTGGCGAGACCTCGTCTCTACAAAAAAATCAAAAAATTAGCCAGGCATGATGGCACACACCTGTAGTTCCAGCTACCTAGAAGGCTGAGGTGGAAGGATCACCTGAGCCCAGCATGCAATTACTGTAAGCATGCCACTGCACTCCAGCCTGGGCAACAAGAGTGAGACTCAACTCAAAAAAAAAGATCTTGCTTAAAAAAATTTACACTGCACGTGGTGGTTAATCTTATTTATCAACTTGACTGGGCTAAGGAATGCCCAGGCATTTGGTCAAACATTATTCTAAGTATGTTTATAAGGGTTTCTAGATCAGATTAACATTTTGAATCAGTACACTGAGTAAAACAGATAGATTGTCCCCCAAAATTTGAATGGGCCTCATCCCATCAACTGAAGAACTGAACAGAACAAAAAGACAAACTCCTCCTGCCTCATTTCTTGAGCTAGATACTGGTCTTTTCTAGCCTTTGGATTTCACTAAAACTTCAGTTCTTTCTCTGGTCTAGGGCCTGCTGACTTTCTGACAAGAACTCACACCACATTGGTTTTCCTGGTTCTCAGAACTTCAGACTCAGACTATAACTACACATTGGCTCTCCTGAGTCTACAGTCTGCCAACTATAGACCTCATCACTTCTCAACCTCCATAATTGTGAGTCAATTCTTTATTTTATATATAAACACACACAGACATAATTGCTTCTATGTCTTTGAGGTACTCTCATATACTACATCTGAATTGCTTACAACATATATGTTTAAGGTTAAAACTGCAAGCTACAAGGCCCAGCACAGTGGCCAACACCTGTAATCCCATCAATTTGGTAGGACAAGGAAAGAGGATAGCATGATCCAGCAGTTCATGACCAGTATAGGAAACACAGCAAGACCTCATCTCTTTTTTTTTTTTTTCTGTTTTATTTTCTTTTATTTTTTTTAACTTTTACATTTTTTATTTTAAAATTGTGGGGTACAATTCAGGGTAAGGTATACATATATTCATTATGCAGGTACCCTTGTTGATGAGGTGTGCCCCTCCTTCCCCAGGCAGATTCCAACTACTGCCAATTCCACCTCCCTACTCCCCCACCCCACCCCCAAAGATTCTCACTACTATCAATCCTTTTCTTATAGTTGTTATACAATAGTTCTTATACAATAGTTGTTCAAGGTCCACTTATGAGTGAGAACATGTGATACTCAGTTCTTTATTTCTGTGAAAGATCACTCAGTATTATAGACTCTAAGTCCATCCAGGTTGCTTTACTGTCAAATTTTTTTATTTTTCTTTTCTTTCTTTGAGTTAGAGTCTCACTCTGTCAGGCTGGAGTGCAGGGCACTCTCATGGCTACCGCAGCCTTGACCTGCTGGGCTGAGGTGATCCTTCTGCTTCAGTCTTCCAAGTACCTAGAACAAAAGGCAAGCCACCATGCCTGGCTAATTTGTTTACCTACTGTAGAGATGAGGTCTTGCCAAGTTGCCTGGGCTAATCTCAAACCGCTGGGCTCAGGCGATCCTTTTGCCTTCGCCTCCCAAAGTGCTGGAATTACAAGTGTGAGCCATTGTGGCCAGCACATTTTTTTTAATTCAAAAAATTAAAATTATTTAAAAAATTGTAAACTACAAAAGTCAAATATAAATATCTAAAGCAAAATGACAAGAAACAAAGTATCATAGATCAATAATTACATATCTTTTTAGTTTTCAAAACTTTTATATATGCATTATCATATGATTGCCACAGCAAGTCATAAAGTAAGTAGTTAAGGTAGGACTATCATCTATTTGTAAATTAAGAAAATCACACTATAAATTGCAGAGCAAAACAAAAACTCTGATCTTGTAGCTTATACCCAGGGCACTATACCATGTTGCCTCATCAGTTTATTTAATAACCAACTTATTAAAAACAAACCAAAAAAATGGGACAATTTGTTAATAATATACGTGGGAAAATAAAGCAAATCTTCAAATGTTTTCCTCTACTATTTACTATAAAACCTCCCTATAATAAAAATCACACCATCAAGTAATGACGATTAAGCCCTACATAACTATATCTTTACTCTCCTACACTTTCAAATTTATATAGAAGTTGAGATAAACATGAAAATATACTTAAGATACAATTGAAACAAAATATGCTCATGAACAAGTCTCAGATTGAACCCTGCATATATTATGTTCCAAACTGAGTAAATAATAACAATATTGTTGGTAATGTAGGGACTGTCACTTCAACTTTTACAAATGTAACTCACCATGACAAAATACTCTTTCACATGCCACCTTCTGCATGCTTAAGTACAAACATTGTAGGCTCTAATATGAAATATTTCAATTAATGGAAATAATTCTAATAATTCACTTCTTATTGAAGAACTTCATTCAGGGTACAAATAGAAGCTATGCACATTTGTTCCAATCTCCTCAATAAGGATATTGTGTGCATGAACTGAATCCATAAAATACAACTCAAGCAAACCAAGAGTTTAAGCCCAGGAAGGAAGAACAATTTCAGCAAGAGAAGAAATCACATATAATAGGGACTATCTTAACTAAAAACTACCAACTGCCTCGTCATTTGCTGATATACAAAATTTCATTAACAGAAGACAAAGCTATTCTCAAAAGTTTTAAATTGTGCTTAAACTCACTCACAATGAAGTCCAACAATTAGTCCATCAACGATTTGATAGATATAAAACCCTTTACTATTTTTTGATAGTATAATCCTGACCACCTATCTAAAGCAAACAACAAATCTAACCATGAAATTTAACCATGGGAAAAAGAAAAGAGGACCCAAAAAACCATTAAAAAAGATGCTTAACTTCTTAGCCTTCACAATTTTGTCCAAAACAACCTCAATTTACCTTTAAGTAGGTGAAGACAAATATACTGAGTTGTTCAAATAGTTTTTCTGACATTCATAATTGAAAATTTCTATCATAATTTAAAATATAGATTTATATTAGAAGGAAGTTTCACTATCAGAGACTCTAATAATCAAGGTACTTGTCTGGTCAAAGATCATGTTTTCTTACTTGCTGTGGGTTCAGGGTAAGTAAAGGCCAAATCTAAATAGAAAGAAATCAAATTCTTCACCATGTATTAGATTTAAGAAATTGTCACATAAACTCTTTCTATAAAGTAACTGCCTCAGCCAGCTTGGTGGCTCAGCCTGTAATCCCGCGCCTTGGGAGGCTGAGGTGAGTGGATTGCCTGAGCCCGCGGGCTCGAGACCCACCTGGGCAATCTGGCAAGACCTCATCTCTACAATAAATCAAAAATTAGCCGGGTGTGGTAGCGCGCGCCTGTAGTTCCAGATACTTGGAAGGCTGAGGCGGAAGGATCGCTGGAGCCCAGCAGGTCGAGGCTGTGGTGGCCAGGAGCGGCCACTGCACTCCAGTCTGGGCGACAGAGTGAGACTCCAACTCAAAAAATAAAAAATAAAAATAAAAATAAATAAAGTAACTGCCTCTTATTTCTCTCAAATTACCTCATATTTCTCTCATATTTCCAATTTGGTTTTTGTGCCCTAAACATAACCAAGGGACCAGCCCAAACTGGGCCATCTCTGTTGCTGACAAAATGTCAAGTTACCTTGTAAGTATAACAGAGCCAAAAACTCCAAGTTATGTAGTCCAGGCATGTGCAATAGAAAAAAACTTGCCGGGCTCGGTGGCTCAGCCTATAATCCCAGCACTTTGGGAGGCCAAGGCGAGTGGATTGCCTGAGCACACGGGTTTGAGACACGCCCAGGCAACTTGGTGAGACCTCGTCTCTACAATAAATCAAAAATTAGCCAGGCATGGTAGCGCATGCCTGTAGTTCTGGCTACTTGGAAGGCTGAGGCGGAAGGATCACCGGAGCCTAGGAGGTCGAGGCTGCAGTGGCCTGCAGCATGCCACTGCACTCCAGTCTGGGTGACAAAGTGAGACTCCAACTCAAAAAAAAAAAAAAAGAAAAAAGAAAAAAACTTTGCTGAGACGGAAGGATCACCGGAGACCAGCAGATCAATGCTGGGGTGGCCATAAGCATGCCACTGCACTCCAGTCTGGGCAACAGAGTAAAACTCTCACTCAAAAAAAAAAAAAAGAAAGAAAAAAAAAGAAAAAGCTTTGACCACCTAGAACCAATCATTCCTCCCCTCAGAACAAAGAAGACTGGGAGACAACCAGATCCAGAACGCCAGAACTCTTTCAGTACTTCCAAGACTAAAATCCGCCTCAACATATCTTACCGTAAAAGTGGTCAAATTTGAAGCCCTTCATTCAGACTCTGCCAAGCCAACATTTCTAAATCCTTTCCCTTGTCTTCTGATTCCTTAAAACTTGCCCCAGAGCCCAAATCATAGAAACAGATTTGAGCCCACCTCCTGACTCCTTGCTGGCTGGTCTTGAAATTAAGTTTTTCTCTTCTGAAAAGCTGGGTGCCATAGTATTGGCTTCTGTGCATATCTGGCAGGAAGCCAGTTTGCTCAGTAATATAAACATATTTCCTTAATATATTGGTCACTTCCTTGGGAAAGTCTTCCCAAACCCTCCATACTAGAATGGATCCTCTTGTAATACAACCTAGTAAGCACTCTGTACATTGCAAGTTAATAGCACTTATCACAGTTGAAGTGATTATGTGTATTTCTTTTAAGTTTATCTTCCCCCTTAACTACAACTTTCATGTTCCCCCATTCCTGTATTCCTGACTCCCTATAGGTAATCTGTAATATCTGGTGAATGAAATAAGAGTAGGAAAGAGAGAATGAGAGAGAAAAAAATGAAGATTCAGGGTAAATGCAGTCACACTACACTCCACGGCACTCTAAATGAAGCAATGGGCACACTCTAAAACTCAGGCTGTTCCTGGTTAATTCAGTGCCTCTTGTGCTGAGGAGTTTCTGAGAAGCAGGTCTGAAGAGAAAAAAAAAAACAGTCTCATGTCTATTTTTTCAAGGCTTAAAAATCAAGGCTGATCGGGCAACCCCTTCAGGTCCCCTCCCACTGTGGGAGTTTTTCTGTCCTCCTAATAAATCCTGCTTTCTAAAGAAAAAAAAAATCAAGACTGATCAAAACTTCTTTTCTCACTGCCAACAGATACAGAATACTTCAAGGAACCTCCCAAATGGACTAATCATAATCCAAACCCCAAAGACCTGGTTGGAATAAAGAAACCAAAGCAACCTGACAAATGTAATGAATCAAAAGATCATACAAAATAAATGGTAATATGTTTAAAACACTGTAAATTCAGCAGTCTTATGAAAAGAACTTGCTCAATCTGATGATACTTAATCAAGCACTCCTCCCTTCTTAATTTTTTTAACACATAAATTCTTTAAAGTCATTTTTCTGAATATTTTTCAACGCTGCTATAAGCAAAGTTAGTTAAAATCTGCACTCATTCATTTCAAGTAATGATTTTCAAGCATGATTTTGAAGATAGAGAGAGCCTCATATATGATAAGTAATATTAACTTATAATACTAATTGATTTATTAATTATTCAGGCTCATTAACAAATACTTATTAACTATACTCCTAGTATCTATCCCATGAGAAAACAGATTCATTTCATATTATGGAAAGGAAGAAAATATACAAATCTCAATCGCCACATTCTTCTAGAGATATAAATGAGTAGAAAGCAAGCTAAGATTAGTGATAATCAAAAGACAATTTAGACATTTGACCCAGGGTCAACAGAGATTCAAACAAGTCTTTAATGCAGTACGATATTATGAAAATTGAAAAATAATGAACCTAAAATATTATTAGATCCTTAATCATCAAAGCATCAACCACTATTACACATTATCATGTGTTGTGCACAAGTCCTTGGGGATGTAAACGATTTCACATCCAATGCAAGTCATTGTAATGCAAGCAATTGAGCCAACACATTTTTAAAACACTATCTTAAAATTTTTATTTGATTATTTGTTAAGCAGTCACTTCAATTAACTCCCCTTCCCTAATTATCACCTGGCACAGTGCCTGGTAGGTATTCAATAATTATTTGATAAATAGATGACCAATCAATTATCAAGGTCTTATCACATTTTTATCACTTCCAAACCTTATACAAATAGATGTATGCACCATAAGTTTGTGCTCCAGCCTTTTAATCCACATTGTCTTACCATAATTCAATAAAGGCACAAATTGAGGCAAGATTTTTTTCTAAAAGTCATACTCATAAAAAGACAAAGTAACCTTTTATGTATTGCATAGGAACACTTGCTTTTTACCATCTGACTGCTGTCCAATATAAGCTATTCCCCAGAAAAACTTAGATTCAAAAATACAAAACAAAGTGTTCAATTAAACTTGGAACAAGGTGAATAAGCAAAGGGAAAATAGATGTGAAATGTACTCAAATAAGCAAAAACTAGACCACCTAAGGCTCTGTAGGCCATGGGATAGATTTTACATTTTATTGAGCTGAAAACCCTTTAGAGAGTTAAGAGGAATAATAAGGGCTGGCTTGCATTTTTAAAGAATATTAGATAGGTATTTTATCCCCATCTTATAGCTGACAACACTGAGGTTCACAAATGTCAAGAACCTTGCTTACGGTCACAAAGCTAATAAATGGCAGGACTGAGATTCAAGACTGTGTTCCTCCGGTACCTAATACCTTCAAAAATTTTCTGCCTTGCCACGGAGGCTCACACATATAATTCCAGTTCTTTGGGAGACGAAGGTAAGAAGAACACCTCAGCCCAGGGGTTAGAGACCAGCCTGGGCAACTTGGCAAGAACTGTCTCTACAATAAATCAAAAAATCAGCCAGGTGTGCTGGCACTCAGCTGTGGTTTCAGCTACTCAGGTTGAGGCAGGATAGCCAGCAGGACAAGGCCACTGTGGTCAGTGAGCATGCCACTGCACTTCAGCCTAGGCTGAGATTCCGACTCAAAAAAAAAAAAAAACCCCACCCTGCCTCAAGACTTCTATGTAAGCTACCTCCGTAGTCTCTTCATATCATACCACTTTGCCTGCTTCTTTCATTTTTCCCCTACTCCAAATACGTGCATTCCCAAGATGTCTTCTTCTTCTAAACTGTCTCCCTTGTTAACCTAATCTACTACCATAGCTTTAACTTTCATCTTTATGTTTATGACATCTAAACCTCCAACTCTAGTTCCAGTTTCTCTTCAGAAGAGCAGCCCACATTCTCAATGCTTCATGGTCAAGCTCTACTTCTATATTACACTAGTAACTAAAACCCATTATGCCCCAAAGCAATCCAGTATGTTTCACTGAAAACATTCTTACCCCAGCACTACCCTCCCTACATATCTCAATGAGCAAGGTTTAAAATCTTAGAACTTTATTTGATTCTGCTCTCTATCTTACATTTGAGTCACTAAATCTAAGAGTTCTATATGCCACTGCCAGATTCCACTTATAAAACAGCTCCAAGCATACCATCCCCTGTTGACAACCTTTAGTTTTTGTTTTATCTGTACTTATGAGATTTACCTCAATGAATTTGAATTATAGAAGTACCCTTGCCTAATCTCCCCTCCTAAGCTATAAACTCTCAATGAATACTTAGTAAATAAATAAAGAACAAATATTTCAATACTAATAGTCTAGGTTCAGATATTACTAAACCGAATCATCAAATCTCACAGTTTCTGATTCATTAGTGTATATATTTCATCAATATTTATCTGTCGATAGTCAAAAAAAGTTATTAAGAGTCAAAAGCTGGCTAGGCGCGTGGCTCAAGCCTGTAATCCCAGCAATTTGGGAGACTGAGGCAAGAGAACTACCTGAGCTCAGGGGTTCAAGACAAGCCTGGGCATCTTGGTGAGACCTTGTCTCTACAATAAATCAAAAAATAAGCTGGGCATGGTAGCATGCTCCTGTAGTTCCAGCTACTTGGAAGGCTGAGGCAGAAGGATCCCAGCAGGTAGAGGCTGCGGTGGTCGTGAGCATGCCACTGCATTCCAGGTGGGTGACAGAGTGAGACTCCAACTCAAAAAAGCTTGGATAAATTTAGAGTCTACCATACTCAGTGATCTATCACAGAAACAAAGAACTGAATACCACATATTCATGCTTATAAGTGGGTCCTGAACATTAATCAAAATACTACAATAGGTGGATCAGCAGTGGTGAGACACTGCCAGGGAAGGTGGTGGAGGGGTACATAGCATCACTAAAGGTACCTAATCCTAAACCAGGGGGAAGTGAGGACCACTGGGAAGTCCAAACTTCACCTGTGCATAGACCACTTATGTACCTAGTCCTGACTTGTACCCCACATTGTTAAAATAAAGAGGGAATCTAACACTGACTCGTACCCCACATCTTTAAAATAAAAAAATTAAAAGTTAAAAAAAAAAATAAAGAGGGAAAAAAGAAAAAGAGGAGTCAAAAATTCATGACAAATATAATTTTCTAAACAGTCAATAAAAGGCCTGATTATACAAAATAACCTGTATCATAATGAAATCAGCTAAAGACTTAAGTATGAAAGCAATCTGATGAAAAATCTGTTATCAGAGAAATGACCAGTATAGATTCGGGTCCCTCATTACTCCAGGTGAGTCCCCCCTACCAACATGTATTATTTTATTGGAGATAAATTTTTCCAGATTGACAACCATTCTTTTTGATTTGAAGAGAATTTTCTGGTGATCATACAAAAGGAAATAATGCTGGCATTGAAAACTACTTACTAAGGATGCAAAGGCTCTTTAAACTTTTTTAAATCAAATATCTGTTTTAATGAGAATCTACTGGCTCGGAAACATGAATAGTGATGGGAAATAATCACTTAGAATTTATACTCCAGTATTTATTAATTTTTATCCCTGACCTATGACAACTAAAAAGGCAAACAGTGGTAAACTAGATTTGGCCAGCTATACTCAAAAGATAGTTGCGACAGAAAAGAGTTGAGAAAGCATTTACTGCAGAAGTGATGTGCTAGAAGTTGTACTTTGTACTCAACAGAGAGCAAAGAAAAATAAGAGTCACATATAAAACAAGTTCAACAAACTCAAAAATGTCACATTAATGAATAGGAAAATTCTTCATTTAATGTTAATTTAAAAGGAAAAAAAACAAATATCTTGTTGTATCTCAAAAGGGTAATGACAAATCATGGGAAAGTGAGCATTTAGCTATTGAATATAAAGACTTTCCACTTATGCCCCCCATAAAAATAAGTCTCAAGCAAAATTCATCAGGGATTATGCACAGATTTACAATTCCAAAAAAGACAATAATCTCCAAAGGTCAGATAATCCAGACAAATATTCTTAGTAGTTCACATTCTTTAACTACTTCAGGTTTTCTTGTTTCATTTTTCTAAGCAAAAAACAAAAGCAAATGCCTATTACCAAAAACTCTGAAAAGTCTCACTGCTGGTCTTGTTTTCTCTGGAAAACATGTTAAATCACTGCCTTGAGAAGCTAATTCCTGGCCGGGTTCGGTGGCTCAACCTATAATCCCGCGCCTTGGGAGGCTGAGGTGAGTGGATTGCCTGAGCCCGTGGGTTCGAGACCCACCTGGGAACCTTGGCGAGACCTCATCTCTACAATAAATCAAAAATTAGCCAGGCGTGGTAGCGCACACCTGTAGTTCCAGCTACTAGGAAGGCTGAGGCGGAAGGATCGCCTGAGCCCAGCAGGTCGAGGCTGCAGTGGCCGGAAGCGGCCACTGCACTCCAGTCTGGGCGACAGAGTGAGACTCCAACTCAAAAAAAAAAAAAAAAAAAAAAAAAAAGAAGCTAATTCCTTATCACTGAACTAACTTCTTCACATTCAGTGGTTTTCAACTTGCTAGCGGCTATCTGGAAGCTGTCAATAAAATTTTTTATCTCAAGAATTCCAACTCATGCTTCAGTGTTTATTCAGAGCCTCGAAGTGACAAACTTGCTAGAATATAACAACAGATTTGTTAGATTATATGGTTCAAAGGAAGAAAATATTGAGTAAACATATTCATCCTCTGAAGAAGCATTTAAACATCTAAAGGTCAATAAAAAACAGGGTTTTAATCATTCCTTCCTAAAAGTGCAACAGGTTTCACTTTAGACTCAGCTAAATGCAGGTATCCTAATCTGGAGGTCCTGAAGGAAATCACCTAGGAAAAGAAAGATCTGAGAGCCAGCTGAGTTAGTGAGCAAGTTTTCCTTCTTAGGGAAGACACCTAAGAACCTAAACAGCATAGAATCCTTACTCCCAGGTGAGCAACTGTGCATTCTAAATTTGCCACAAAAACCAAGGACACTATACTTTCCTTAGTTTTGGTGGTAGTATAATGTTTACACAGTTTAACAACTGCTTAGTGTGTATATGTGTGGCAAGGGCTATCACTTACTTTGAATATGTGGCAATAACTAACATTCAAGATATAAAAATAACTTCCAAAAATATATCTCTGTTGCATGCATAAATTGGCAGAATATATTATGAAATACATTCTTTTAAAAAAACAAGAAGTAAAGGGCAACACCTTTGGGTGCCCTCCCACTATGGAAGCTTCTCTGTCCTCTCAATAAATCCTGTTTTCAAAAAAAAAAGAAGCAAATTGATGAGTAAGAACTGATGTTCTTTACAAACTGTAAAAATAGAGATTCATATTAAAAGAAACAGAACATCTACATTTTGAAATAGTTTAAAGAGTAGAAAGTGAAAGCTGACTAAGAACAACTGTAGATACCAAGTTAAAAAGAAGCATGAGAGCAGATGTATACAAGAGAAAATATATGAATAAATTAGTACAACACGCATGATAACATTTCAAATGAAAAGCAGGCATACAAGACCCATTTTACAGGCTACAGAAAACATTCTTGATTAAAATCTACCCCAAAATCAGTGTTAAGGGCTCAGAAAACCACACCTCAAAAGGAAGGTCTCAGAAGCAAAAGTTTTTTCCTGACCTTCTCCAACCGTCCTATCTCCCAGTCCCATTCTCCCCTGAAGCTAGCCTTAGAAACTAGAATCCTTTTTCCCCAAGGCAGATCATAAAAACAAAAACCCATTTTCCTCAAAGCCAACCATATAACCTAAAAATATTATTCTAACTTTCCCTCCACTTTTCCGTATAAAAACTGGCCATAAAGAAATTTTCTAGGCCAGGCATGGTGGCTCAAGCCTGTAATCCCAGCACTTTGGGAGGCTGAGGCAAGAGGATTGCCTGAGCCCAGGGTTCAAGATCAGTCTCTACAATAAATCAAAAAATTAGCCAGGCATGGTAATGCATACCTGTAGTTCCGGCTACTTGGAAGGCTGAAGTGGAAGGATCGCCTGAAACCAGCAAGTCGTCGCTGGGGTGGCCGTGAACATGCCACTGCACTCCAGCCTGGGCTACAGAGTGAGACTCCAACTCAAAAATAAAAATAAAGAAAAGAAATTATCTAACCTACCTTGTTTGACTGTAGGTCATAATACCCCTATTCCAGAGGGCGACCGTCCTGCTCAACACCCAGTAGGAAGGAACGTACATTCAGAGAAGTCAAGAAGAATCTAGACAGACAGGCCTTGCTGGGTTTCCCCATTTGTTATTAGTAGACTATACCCTGATTGTCCAGTCATATTTCTACATGACTGTCTATGTTTTATTGAATCTAAGCATAAAAATGGACAATTTCCCCTATATCTTTGGGTTTTCATTCTGAAGGCTCCATATATAAATTTTTTATGCCTTTTCTCCTATCAATGTGTCTCATGCCAGTGATTTTTCAGTGAAACTTCAGAGGATCAAAATGAAAGCTCTTCCTTGGTCTCTACACCAGCTCCTTTCAGAACTTCATTTCTATCTAAAATGGCAACTGCATTAATTGGACTTGAAATCCTAGAAGCAAAAACAAGTTCTCAGACTGCCCCAGTATCCTCCATCTCTACTCATTCTTCCTGCGAAACGCGGTGAGAATTGCCCTTTCATTTTCCCTGGCAGACCTGCCACATGCCTTCTCATTCCTGCAAGACTCATGAGTTCATATACTCATATTTTTACTCATGAAGACACTTATTAAGCACTTACTGAAGTATTGTGCTAGTCTGAATATAAATCACAGTTTTAACAGAAGCTAGCTAGAGTCACAGATCACAATTAATGCATTATTATCCTATTTAACAACTCATAACAACCCTAAAAAACGAATATAATTATCCTCTGCAAAGTAAGGAGACTAAGGCTCAAAGTGATTTAAGTAATTTTCCTAACATCACACAGATAGTAAATTGCAAGCTGGGATTCCACAAGAGTTCTCTTTCCACCACCTGGTGAATCTACTGCATCAACTGCTACAAAATTCATCATCTTAAAGCACCATCTTGTATTTGTAACCCATTATAGAATGAACATATACATAAAAATGGCTCCTTTAGTCTTCAGTCTTTTGACCTTCAGTCTAACGCTAAGTCCAAAAAAAAAAAAAAAACAATGAATCTTGTCTTTTTCTTACTAGCTATAAATCTTATAAATTACTTAATGTCTCTAACACAAACAAAATCAAATAGCTGGTACTGGATAGAGCTGAGATTCAAATCCTGATATCCCTGATCCCTTTTTGGTTTGTTTTTTAGTTTTTGTTGTTGATGTTGTTGTTGTTGCTTGAGTCAAAGTCTCACTCTGTTGCCCAGGCTGGAGGGCAGTGACATGCTTATGGCTACCGCAGCCTGAACCTGCTAAGCTCACGTGATCCTTCTGCCTCAGCCTTCCAAGTAGCCAGAGCTACAGGCGTGCACCACCAAGCCTGGCTAATTTTTTGATTTATTGTAGAGATGAGGTCTCAACAAGTTTTCCACGTTGGTCTAGAACTTCTGGGCTTAGGCAGTCCTCTCATCTCTGCCTCCAAAGTTCTAGAATTACAGGTGTGACTGATCCCTTTTTAAAGTCCAATGTCTTCCCCACATACCACCTTGCATCTTAGCACATGGGGGTACTCATTTAATCTACAACTACCCAACACTTACAAAAAGTATAGTGTTACTATATGTTCTAAGTAGTCTCACCCAAACCTACACATATAACTGAAATGAAACTGTCATGAAATAATGCTTATCCTTAATACCTGCAATACACTCTAACATTTTCTATTTTCTTCTAGTTCACCAAACATAAAATGCTTGTCAGTTCCCACTAATGTTATTTCACAACCACTGATAAATGGCAACCCAAAGTTTGAAATACACAGCTATAAAGGATACAAAGCCACAAGTGATGGAAAATTTATGCTCAAGAAGTATTTAATATAGAGAAATAATAGTAAGACACAACTCTTTTCCCTGACCCCCATCCCACTCTAGCTTGCTAATAACAAATATTAGGCATTCAACAAACATTTGCTAAATGAATGAATGAATGAAAAGTGCTATGAATTTTCAGAGGGAAAATGACATTTCATAAAGTCTCTTCCCAACTAGATCATAATCCTTTGAGGGCAAGAACTATCTTTGGTAGTTGAATACATCAAGAGCTTGATAATTTTTGTAGACGTTATATTTTCTTTAAAAAAATCTGAGTCACAGACTGGCCACAATTCACGTGGGAAAGCAGGCAAACATGAATCTTTGCCAAAGAAAATCGAGGAAAAAATGTCTAGCCCCAGTAATAAGTTTTTTATTGGCTTCTACTCTAGATCCTTATTATTTAAATTGCAGCCCCCAATATCAGCATGACCTGGTAGTTTGTTAGGAATGAAGACTCTCAGGCCCCACCCAGACCTACTGAATCAGAACCCCCATTTTAACATGGTCCCCAGGGGATTCTTAATACACATCAAAATTTGAAAAGCATCAGTCTATGTGATTAAAAATGAAATGGGTTCATGCAACTTCAGAGAAAATCACCATCTTCTTCTGTGTTACCTCTGTAATAAATAATCAGACTTTTCAAGAAGTATTACAGATATAGCCATGACACACGTTCAGACACATTGGGGTATAAATCCAAATTACTTCAATGAGAAATAAGAATTGATCATCCACTGATTCTTGAATGAAACTTTTAGGATACATCCAAAAAATATTACATCTGCCTTCTTAGGACACAGACCCTATAAAAGCAAGAAAATGAGACAACAAACTTCAGTGGCCAAAATAATAAAACTTTAATATCAAGGATGAGGTTATATCTTTCCAACTGGAGGTGGTTCTTTGCCCTGTGTACTCAATTATCTGATGGATCTAGGAAGAGTTGTTAATTTTCATTTGTTTGCTTTTTACTTTTGTGGTTGTAAATGACACTTTGTATGTCCTTAACTGCAAAACTGGAAACAAGAAGCGTATGTCCAATTTTTTGGTGTTTCACTGCTAACAAATTTTAATCCTAAACCTACTTTCTTTCACTTATGGCCCCCCACATCTGGAAAATTTTAAAAGTTTTTTAAATTTTAAAAGTTTTTCTAAAGAAAGGATGAGGGTATTGAAAAAAGTAAGTTGGTGAGAATATTTAAGAACAAGCATCTCTAACACGCCTCAGTGTTACATACACATATTTCCAAATATTCTCTATTAATTGCCTTACATGTAAAGGTATGTAATAGAAGGATCTAGGTGACACAAAGTCAGATCTCCTAATCACCTTCACTGACTCAAAGACTGGAGTCACCTTTAAATCATCACAAGCAATCTCAAACCAGGAGTATATTTAGTGAACTTGCAAAAACACCTGCAAAGTCCTTAAATCACAATCCTGTCATTCCAAACAGAGACAAGATTTGAGGCCACAAGGACTTAGGATCAAATATGCCCTCTTTCATTTAAGAAAAGGAGGGGGGAGGGAGGAGAGGGGCAAAATAAAACACGGGGAATTACATGAGGAAAGACTGCAGGCCATTCTCATACCTTCACTGACCTACAAAACACCTCTCCATCACAAGGAAGAGAGGGGAAAAATAACGCAGGTCTTTTAATTCACGTCTCTAAGCGTCCTAAACTTCATCCCGAAAGTTGGGAGCCCTTCCTCTTCCTAGCAACAGGCATTCGGATGACAGCTCAACCTCTGATTCCCTCCCCATACTCCCGTGCAATAGCTAGGATATCTGCCCCTCGCGACCTCTCCCCATCCCCCAAACCCCTCCCCCAAAACACGAGACCCCTCCAAAAGAGAAACACACACGACGAGGAGTCCCCCAGAGCCCCTCGGAAGCGACACCTGCACCCTCGGCCCACCCTCCACACTAAACTCGCCCGAGGGGCTGACGGGTCTCACCAAATACAGGGGGGCATAGATCTTCAGGGACTCCTCCAGGGCGCCCCCGGTGATCTGCAGGAAGGAGACCCGGCAGGAAGGGTGCCAAGTGTGGCCGATCTCGTAGCAGTTATGAGGGATGGACTTGCTGAGGGCCGCCATGACGAGGAGCAGCGCGGAGGGCCCAGGCGGGGGAGAGCCTGCGCTCGGGAAGTAGTGGCTCGAGAGCCCGGCCGCCACCTCCTCGCCGGGCCACAGCCGGAGGTGCGGAATGGAGGGTAAAGGTCACGCGAGCGGGGTTACTCTGGGCCAAAGTCCTCGGATGTTGAGCGCTCGGCGTATCGCAGCTCGAGGGGGCGGGGCGCGCACCGGGGAGGCGGGGAGAGGCGGAGCGTGCGCGCTCTGCCCAGCGGGCCTCCGCGGGGGCGCGCTCCTGCCGCCGCATCGCGCGCCGCCCCTCGGAGCCGGGCGCCGAGGGAAGCTTCGCCCGGGAGCGCGCGCCTCACGTGAGAGAGCGCAGCTCGGGGACGCGCCTGCCTCCCCGCTGCTGGCCGCGCGCCGCGCTGGAGCGAGGGTGCTCTGGCAGGTGCGCAGTGGTAGGCGACTCGGGTCGTACCGTAGGTACTCCAGTCTCCACGGCCCAGCCAAGGAGAGCTAAAGGTAGTGGAAGAAAGGGGACAAGTTGTCTGTTGGGAGCTGGTAGAGGAAGAGTTGCCGGGGTTGTGGGGGGGTGGTGCCTGGGACAACGTCTTTTCAGAACTGCTCGCTCCTTGTCTCTAGAGTGCCAGGTAATGGACACCTGAGGCTATCTGCTTGTTGCAACTGAGCTGCTCCCACATGCTGGGCTTTGTAAGCTCTGTGGCACCTGGGGAGGCTTGAAAAATCTCCTGAGCCATGTGCGTACACCTACCGTGTGGGGAAAGGACAATAGGTCACCCTGTCCAACACTGAGCCACTGAGAATCTTATCTGCAGCGTCCTTAACAAGCGCTCATCAACCGAATAACACGTAGGAGCAGAGGCGAACTCCTACGTGGCCGGGGGCTTGGTCAGTCATTAGCATAACAAGGAACCTATGTGGACTGTGAGTCATATAACCCCTCTAAATGTCAGTTTCCTCACCTATTATAACCCACCAATTCCTTTGGAAGTCTAAATTCTGTGGTTTCTTAAAGCAGGAACTTACTATCTTTAGAGGAATTCCACTCTAATCTTCTAGTCTTCATTCATTCATGCTATGAATATTTACTGAGAGCCATTACTATTCTAGCCAAATGTTAATAAGCGACAACGTTTCTGTTTTCATGAAATTAACATTCTAGAAGGAGAAGACAAAAAATCAACAAGGAAAGTTAAACAATATGAGATAGGTATAGTTGTTTAAAGGAAATAAAAGAGGAATACTCAGATGAAAAACCCAGAACAATGGTAATAAAATTTTTAAAATCTCTCCCTCCCCCTCTCTCCCTCTCTCCCTCTCTCCCTCTCTCCCTATCTCATTCTTGCTCTCATAAACATAGGCAATCCTAGGCTACAATGATGGCTCCCTAACCATAAGGGATCCCAGCCTGTTTCTGACAGGTTGCTCTGCCAGCTGTTACCTGTGATTTCACCCAGCATGGCATGGATATACTAGCCAGGAAGACCAGGCAAAGACAAAAAGAAAAACATACTTCCTTTCTTAGAAAACTTCAGGCTGAGCATGGTGGCTCTCTCCTGTAATCCCATTACTTTGGGACGCTGAGGCAGAAGGATTGCTTGAGCACTGGAATTTGAGGCTGTAGTGAACTATGAACATGCCACTACACTCCAACCTAGGCAATAGAATAAGACCCTGACTCAACAAGAAAAACAAGAAGAGAAACTTCCAAGAAGATCCATACAAACCACTTTCCCTTATATTCCTTGGACAAAGTTTAGTCACATACCACACTTAGTTGGAAAAGAGGTTGGTAAATAGCATATTTTAAATTAATTGGACAAGTGTCCAGCTAACATTTGTCCCATTACTGAACAAAATGGGAAGAACAGATATTAGGGGCAACTGGCAGTGTCTGCCATGGATCTATGTCTCTAGCTACCCAAACATCCGGGTACATAATTCTTCCCATGGATAAACATATTTTGCCTTCCCAAGGGAAATAACCTAAGATCCCATGCAGTTACCACATCCTATTTCAAGAACAAATATTCTTATTCCTCAGGACTGGATGCAGTTCTCATGTTAAAGTCATCTTCCCCTCAATACACCCAATATACAATGTTGGAACAAGAACAAGATAATCACAATTTTTAAAAAATCTCCAATTCAAAAAGTCAGAAGATCAAAAACCTATAGCATAAACTGTCCATAGAAATTACAGAATTATCAATGCAGGTTTACTTTACTTTATTTTAATAATTTATTTCTGAAAATCTGTTGGTTCATTCACAGGAAAATGCTAAATGAGAGCCTATTTTTAGATGGGAAAAAAATTAAATGCTTTGCATTTCAACCCCAAAATTCTGAACGGATATTTAAAATAAAGTGTAATGTTAATTATAAGAAACGAACTATCATTTGAGGCTGAATGCTAAAAATAGCATTTTATTCACAAAACCACTAATATGATTGTCAATTATCAGTTGTTTCTGAATTTAATAGCACATGCAGTTTGCATGCCTCATAATAAATAGCATTCACCATGTGGCCCAGCAATTACACATCAATAATAAAGGAAATATTTAAACTACAATTAAAACCAGGCAGTGTCTCTTTTTTTTTTTTTTTTTGACTAGAAGTCTCACTCTGTCGCCCAGGCTGGAGTGCAGTGGCACTCTCTTGGCCACCGCAGCCTCAACCTGCAGGGCTCAGGCGATCCTTCCACCCCAGCCTTCCAAGTAGCTGGAACTACAGGCATGTGCTATCATGCCAGGCTAATTTTTTGATTTATTGTAGAGACGAGGTCTCACCAAGTTGTCCAGGCTGGTCTCGAACCCCTGGACTCAGGCAATCCTCTCGCCTTGACCTCCCAAAGTGCTGGGATTACAGGCTTGAGCCACTGCTCCCAGTCACTCTCCTAATTAGTTGTTAAATGGAGACTTGAAACTTAAAGACAGCCGGGCTCAGTGGCTCAGCCCTTTGGGAGACTGAGGCAAGTAGATTGCCTGAGTCTGCGGGTTCAAGACCCACCTGGGCAACTTGGCGAGACCTCGTCTCTAGAGTAAAATCAAAAATTAGCTGGGCGTGGTAGTGCTTGCCTGTAGTTCCAGCTACTTGGAAGGCTGAGGCAGAAGGATCCCAGCAGGTTGAGGCTGCGGTGGCCAGGAGTGTGCCACTGCACTCCAGCCTGGGTGACAGAGTGAGACTCCAACTGGAAGGAAGGAAGGAAGGAAGGAAGGAAGGAAGGAAGGAAAGAAAGGAGGGAGGGAAAGAAAGAAAGGAAGGAAGGAAGAAACTTAAAGACATTTGAGATAGAAGAACAGAATTATTGTTTTCAATTGTGCCAAGGGGACGATACTGATGAGTTGGGTAGCAAAGGGGCAATTTCAGGCAAATGCTCACATTCAAATGAAAGGATACTCTATCTTTTCTAGTGCTGTTGTAGAGACTCTGGAAGAGGAAGGCATTGATAAATCCTGAGGGGAGATGATCTATGCTTTAGGATGCAAAATATTTTGCAAAATGGAGCAGTTTTTCGTAAACCAGTAGTTTACATTTGTACACTTCTTTATATGGTAT
This sequence comes from Tarsius wallacei, assembly GCA_963574415.1. NCBI lineage: Eukaryota > Metazoa > Chordata > Mammalia > Primates > Tarsiidae > Tarsius > Tarsius wallacei. Next base: position 2,787 of record CAUYQG010126933.1, on the reverse strand, counting down.
TATAAGATGTAGCCAGCTCTTTGTTTGTTTGTTTGTTTTTTCAGAGAAAGGCTTCTCATCACTCCACCATTAAGGGTAATGTTAAACATTGCATCTGCATGGCCCGTTTATTTTTTACCCTGGATATGACACTGCCTTCACTGGAAATTCTCTTGGACCTTATCGTTTCTTATTTTTCATAAAATAAAAAAATGTCTTACCTAGACTCTTTCAGCTAGACAAGAGGACTTCTAAGTATAGTAAGGATATTTTCCACCAGCTTTCTGACTCTTAGCCCAAGATAGGAAGAAATAGGGTTCATTAACAAGCATTTCTGCAAAGAAAATGCACAGTGAATGAAGAAAACTAATCTGGCAATTTGTGATAGAATTCAAAAGCTTTGAAGAGTTGCCAATACAAAAATTATTGCTCTTACAATACTCTGGCTTTGAAGATGTCAATGAAAAAGAATGAAAGAGTTCTTAAGAACTAATACAGAAGATTTGCCACACTAAAGTGGTTTAGCTGTACCTACAACCATTATAGAAATGTTTATCAGGGACAAGCACAATGACAAAGCATGGCTCTTACTAAGTTTGGCACTATTAATTCTACAACAGCCAATATATACATTCCCTTTAGTGATACCAGGCAAGCTTTTCAGAATAGCTACATATGATTCTGATTTTCTACCAATTTTTGTTGCAACATAACCTCAGATTTTTTCCACATCATTTTGTTTTAAATATTATATTGAGTTTTTAAGGCATAAATATAACATTTTACCATATAAACCTTGAAATCTGAAATATTGAGAGGTACATATGCTGTTTCAGTCCAAGCAGGCAGTGCTTCTGTGAATATGATTTTTTTCTTTTAATTTTTTTCTCCTTTTACTCCTTTTTTAAATCAGATCTTCTAAAAGAGATACAATTATCTTTAAAATTTTGTGGACTCCATATGTATCAAACTATAATCTACTCCATTAGGAAAAAAAAGGCACATTCACAAATCTCTGAGACAGACACTTTCTGCCTTGGGCTGAGAGTCAGAAAGCTGGTGGAAAATACCCCTTCTATACTTAGAAATCCTCTTGTCTACCTGAAAGGGTCTAGGTAAGACATCTTTAAATCTTGACACAGTCTTCACCAGGAGTCTTACAGCTACACCCTGGATTAATCTTTCTGTTAAGGCAGTGCCTTAATTTCAGAACCTTTTACCATCTGAAGAAGCTGGGAATGAAAAACAGTTTTATTGTTTTATACCCAAAGTCCTAAACTATTTTCTCTAAATCCTGCTTAAAAAGTGAATCCTTTTAGATCTCATCTCTCTACATCTTATCATACATAGTTTTTTTAAAAAATCACTTGGTACTTTCAACATTCTGCCTGAAAATTTTCTTAACCATATGCACCAGTTTGTTGGATATGTTTCTACCATCCAAATTTCAGCAGGCAACATGTTACCAAACTTTCCTTCACTACATAATAGGGATTTCTTTTTCTCCAGCCTCTGATAACAGTTTCTTCACTTCAAGTCATCAAGGATTGCACAAAATACACTCAAAATAACCTTACAAAATGTTCAGGTACACTGCCTACAAGATCTCCAGTGTCTATGTTAGTTTGATTATGATATTATCTATATTTGGAAACTGTGGCTAAGGACACCATCCTCTTCACAACAAAATTCTACCCCTCCAACCACAGAATTTAAAAGTAAAGATTTATAAATATCTCTTGAGAGGAACAATACAAAGTCAACATACAATAGATGACTAGATGTATAAAACCAATGTCTCAGAGGCCAGCTGCAATTGTCTAAAATCAATAGACTTATGCCATAGCATGTCTATAGAAGAAAAGTATGTTGATAGAGTTGCAAGTGAAAAAAGGAAAAGCCACTAAGGCAATTCAGGTGCAGGCCTAGGAGTGAGAGCAGCCCAGGATCCTCAGGTATTGGTGATGCAATGGAGCCGTGGGCTGTCTTAGACATTAACAGTTGACTCATCTAACGAATGCTCTTTTTTGGAAAACAGAACAAACATTTATTATGGCTTGCCTTCCCATACAGATCTGTCTTGAGTGAGAGAATAGGTACATATGACCACAATAACAGGTAACTTAGTTTGTATGAGAGGTTTTTGTTTCTTCTTATCATTTAATAAATTGGTGTTTTAATTTATATATTCTTTTATAAGCTTATTTTATGTCACTTAACCTGTGAGAGATAGAACCTCCCTTGGTATGCCGCCAAACCCAGGTTTTGGCCCTGGTGGTTTATAGATTATAAATACTGACTATATTAGTGAAAAACGATGAGGCTGTGCTGAGATACCACATATACCCCTAAATCACAGGAAATTTAAAATAAGAAAAGTTTATTTTGTGCTTACACAAAGTCAAAAGCAGTTTGGCCAGTTCTTCACAGCAACTTCCCTCCAAGTTGCGATTCAGAAATACAGCCTCCATCATCTTTATTGGAACTTCAGTGGCTGCTTTTATTTTTCTTTGATTTTTTATTTTTTATTTTTTTTTGAGTTGGAGTCTCACTCAGTCGCCCAGACTGGAGTGCAGTGGCCGCTCCCGGCCACCGCAGCCTCGACCTGCTGGGCTCAGGCGATCCTTCCGCCTCAGCCTTCCAAGTAGCTGGAACTACAGGCACGCGTTACCACGCCCAGCTAATTTTTTTATTTATTGTAGAGATGAGGTCTCGCCAAGTTACCCAGGCGGGTCTCGAACCCGTGGACTCAGGCAATCCACTCACCTCGGCCTCCCAAAGCACGGGATTACAGGCTGAGCCACCGAG
>CAUYQG010126925.1:0-69802 GCA_963574415.1 Tarsius wallacei | reverse complement strand
TCCCATATGACCCTGCAATCCCCCTACTGGGAATATACCCTGAAGAACTCAAATCACTCTATAAAAAAGATAACTGCACACGTATGTTTATCGCAGCACTGTTCACAATAGCAAGAACCTGGAAGCAACCATGCAGTCCATCAAAAGAGGACTGGATTTTTAAAATGTGGTACATATACATGATGGAATACTATGCAGCCATAAAAAAGAACAAAATCATGAATTTCGCAGCAACCTGGATGAAATTAGAATCTATAATACTGAGTGACCGCTCACAGAAACAAAGATCTGAGTATCACATGTTCTTACTCATATAGTGAACCTTGAACATCCAACGTATTACTATGAGAAAATGACTGACAGTGGTGGGAAACTATGGGGGGGAGGGGAAGGGAGATGGGATTAACAGTAGTCAATATCTCTCTGGGACGGGGAGACACTCTTATCAACAAGGGTGCCTGAACGAAGCATATTTGTATACCTAACCCTTAACTGTACCCCACAATATCATAATAAAAAATATTGGAAAAAAAAAAGAGAGACCAGTCCTTTTCTTCAATCTCATGTTTTTACAGAGAGTGTCAGGGGCTCTATTTAGCTAGGCTGCTGAGATGCCAGAACCAACTGTGAAGCTCAGCTAATGGTTAGAGCTCTCATTCAAGGACAGCACTGACTTACCTCCAGCTGGTGGTGGAGGATTAAAGCCTATCCCTACCTCTGAGTTATGACAATCTTAGTGGAAAACTAGTAGCAACTTGTGGTAGTACTTAGTCCCATACCTGGCATATGGCAGCTCTTGTTAGCTTGGATAGTCATTATAGTGGTGAAAGTGGCACAGCAGTAACCAAAAATCCTTCCAAATATGAGAAAGACCATTTCTGGTTGGCTGTAGATCCGTGGTTCTCATCTGGGGATGATCTTTTCCTTCAGCCAGAAGACATTTAGCAATGTCTGAAGACGTACTTGGTTGTCACAACTGAGGCAGTTCTACTGGCATCTGGTTGATTGAGGCCAAGGATGTTGTTAAATGCCTACAATGCACAGGATAGCTCCCACAGCAAGTATGTAGCTCAAAATATCAATAATGTCAGGGTTGGCAAACCCTAGTGTAGTTGCACTCAAGGATCAATTTCTAAACTGGAGAAAAGGAAAGTCAATATAAAACACAAGCATACAACTTCCTCCTTGTCTGGGACCAAAGGACAAAGAAATGTGGCTAAGACTTCAATTTGTGAAGCAGCCTTTGTGTAGAAGAAATTGGGTGCACTGCAGAGCCATATCCTGTTTCTCCCAGGCAGATCCATCATCATATGGTTGCTGGTAATGGCAAACCAATCTGGTTTCCACCACTTAGAAGAGGTCTGCTGGAATTAAGAAGACCAAAAAGGTAAGGGCTTGTAGTTGGAAAGTCATTTGGGGAAAAAGGATGTGCTTTCCTTGATTGATATGCGTTATCAAAAACAAAAAGCAGAGAAATAGATGTTAGTGTGAAGTCATAATTAGCCAGTCATAGAAGGTACTACCTGTAAGAGTACTGTGAGGTGATGAGTCTGTCTGCCTTAAATCATAGGACTGATGTTAAGAGATAATGTCATGGGGCAAAAAGAGCTGCTTCTTAGTCCCAGCTGAAGGAGGCAAATTGGTGCCAGTCCCTGCAAAAGCATCCACATAAATAACAAAGTCTTGCTTGTTAAGTCAGTTGGAGGAAAAGAATGTATTTGTTTCTGAGAAAGTGAACACTAAGCAACACAGCATTCTAGCAGGTAGGGGCAATCTACTTGCAATAAAACACTATGGGAAGAAGGACCTGCTGCTCATACAAGGTTCAAACTGGCAAGATAAGCAAAGCCCACAATAGGGTACTTAACTGAACCAGGAAGAGAAAGAGTGATGTTCTGAAGACCTTCTTGAGTTTGAAGAACAGTAAAAGGTGCTGGCCCTGAAAGAATGTAGACTTTGGAGAGATGGGAAACAATTCAGAACTAAGGAAAAGTTGATGGCCCATCTCTGTCAGGAAACTCCCATCTGGCCTTTCCTGAGTAGAAATGATGTCATTCATCAGTCTGAAAATTTCCAAGATAAACTGTGTCCATTTTTTGCATCAGAGACAACTGGAATGTTTTCTCATTTATCCACCATAATTGCTTCTCCTTACAGGGTCATTTTTAGAGAACCAAGCCACAGCTGCCCATAGCCCTTAAATGTGTGGTTCCACACTACCTAGCCCCAATTACCCTCCCCGACAGTCATTACAAACTTCACTCTAAGCCGGGCAGGGGTGAGGGGCTATGGAATTCAGTCTTTCTCAACTATTCCTGTCCTCAGTGATCATTCATGAGTAATAAGATCTTAAACTTACATAGCACTTGATATTATTTTCTTCAGTTCTCTCATTGAATCTTGGCAACATCTCTAAGTTGATTTATTGTCTTCTTTATACTCAGAAGGAAACAAAGCTCTAATGGGTTGAGTACTTCTGAGTTCAAATTTGAAACCAGATCTTCCCCCTCCCAGCCCAGGGCTCTTTTTCCTCTTTTCGTAATTTTTACTCGTTTCATACTCCTTCTCTGGGCATCTACTACCCCATCACAACACACTAAAACACAGCACTCTTTATGCCTTTTCTTTCTATATTCGTCATCATGGGTGCAAGTGTCTGTTTCACTGGATTACCAGCTTTCTAAGAAGATAGATCAAATCTCATGTGTTTGTTTTATCAAATTACTAATACTCTCTTAAACACTGAATATGTGTCTAAGTGATTTTTATTTTTTAATGCATTGTAAAATATAGAAAATGTCAAATATAAAAACAAGATAAATAATACAATAAATATTCTTCATGGCATGTTGAAAATTTATTAGCAATTATATTGAATCATTGGTGGCTGTTTTCAAAGCATTGTTCATCAAAAAGTCTGAGGCCACCAAGGGTTTCAACATGTTATTTGGGAGTCAGAATTCTATTGGAAGAGATTAAACCTGGTCCATAGCAATCAACAAATAAAAGCCATAGTCAGTCACAATTCATCAAATTCTTGGATTTCATGTACAAGAGCAAGGTGTTTCTGATGAATGATAATGAGAATACTGGATGAAGAACAATTCATTCCTTCTAAATCAGCTATCAAACTCTACTTTCAGCTTCTACCTACAATAGCAAACGATGTGTGTTATTATTTATTTCTAAAGATACAGCTAAACATTCATATCTTACTTCTGTCATCTTTATGGACCATGATAAAAGAGAATAAAATTTCCAGTACAATTTTCTAATAGCACAGAGCAGAAGCTCATTTTGAATAACATGGAAGATTTGTTCATCCAGTTTTATTCTAAAACAATGGAAAGTTAGCATTGCCTTATTACAAAGGTGTATAACTTATTAGGATTAGATCGTAGCTGGGGTCCCCACTTTAGGCCAATGAAGTAGGTCAGATACTCACAATCTGAGACCAAAGTCAAGCAAGGGTGAGACTATCCAGCATTTTCCTAGGTATTAAATTTGGATTTCCGCATTCAAAGCAAAGTGGTCGTCCTAATACTACATTTCATATTGAATGTCAACGAAAAGAAAAAAGAAAAATAGAAGCAACAGTTGCATTAGAATCAACTGCTGATAATAAATCACTTATTTTAGAAGTCCAGCTGGTTCCAGAGGAAATGATTGAGGTAAGATGATAGGGATAGAAGGTGTCTTAGGGGCCAGTGGTCACCTTAAAGTAAATCTGCAGTCTGACAATGCTTCAAGTGCTGTGGAATCCACAACCCTGCCTAACTCTTTTCAGCCCACACATCTAAATTCTAGGTGTGATTTCAGGATTTATACCCTGGATGTTGTACATGCAAAAGAAAAAAAATGGAAAATATTTGATATGACTACAAGTCATATCAAGGAGCCTTTTTCTTCTAGATAGTTTTGTTTTTTATCAATTTATCAATTTATCACTGACATCACTTTGGGGTTAGACTATGTGCCGAACCACAGTCCTCCCATTAGCCACTCTCAGAGCACCTGGACTCTAAAGCTCATCCAGACAGACATTCTGCTTGGATGGAAGAGACAGGTTTGCTTATCTTCCAATCCAGAAACATGCTCATCAGACCTGCACAGATAGCACTATCCCTACAAAAACTACATTCTTCAAGGAGAAGAGCTTCAGAAGATACAAATTAATTTCTGAAGAAAGGGAAAAGTTTCTTGAGGGATGCTTTGACCTCCTTGTTTCTTAAAGTATAGATGAGAGGGTTGAGGGTGGGGCTTAACATGGTGTACAGCACACCGGCTAACTTGCCCTTCTCTGCACTGTAGCTGGTGACAGGGCTTATGTAGGCATAGAAGACAGCAGTGTAATACATGCACAACACAATGAGGTGGGAAGGACAGATGGAGAAGGCTTTCTGCTTCCCCTCTGCAGTTTGCATCTTCAGTACACTAGAGATGATGAAGCCATATGACATGGTGATCATCAGGAAGTTTAATATGCCATAAAGGGCATCTGCCAAGACAATCATGACACTGTTCACATAGGTGGAGCTGCAGGAGAGAAGTAGCAGTGGAGGGACCTCACAGAAGAAATGAGTAATGACATTGGGGCCACAGGAATTCAAGCGCAGCATCAGTCCTGTGTGGATGGCTGTGTTGAAGGCACAATCACACACCTGCAACCAGCATGCTGCAGAATGCCTAGTTCATCATGGCGCTGTAGTGTTGGGGGTGGCAGATGGCTGCATACCCGTCATAGGCCATGACTCTGAGGAGGAACAGCTCAGAGGATGCAGCCCATGTGAGGAAATAGAACTGGGCCACGCAGCCCCCATACGAGATGGAACTCTCCTCTAACACTAGGCCTGTCAGTGCCTTGAGCCTGATGGAAGAGGTACAGATAATATCCATAGTAGCCAAGTTGAACAGAAAAAAGTACCTGGGAGTGTGGAGCCCAGGATTGAAGGTGATGGCCAAGATGATGAGGACATTACCTGTGAGGGCCATAGAGTAGAGGGAGAGGAAGCAGCTGAATGAAAGAACCCGGTATTCTGGGTGCTCTGAAAAGGCCTGCAATATAAACTCTGTAACCAGCATCTGGTTACTCATGGTCCTTGGGCTAAGAGAGGCTTCTGAGGCTACCAGGTGAATCTTCACCCACAACTTCATGTGATTTCAGGGCTAGAGGGATAGATGAGAGGCATCCTAAGGAAGGCTGCTGCCATGTTTCATTCATACCTCACATCATGGCATGAATGACATATAGATGCCTTAGGACATATTAAGATAAATACACCAATATTATAATAGGCACAGGGCATGAACATTCAGTCCATAAAAAGGAAATACAACGAATCAATTAAACTCATTAAGCATTATTCAGCCTAAGTTAAAAATAAATGAAAATTAAATCAATGATCCACTCTTTATCATCTATAATTTGGCCAAGCTAGAAAAACATAATATTGACTAGTATTACCATTGGTGCAAAGATGCAGAACTTTTGAAATATGTACTCCACTTGAGGTAGAACTTTCTCTTCTAGAAATTTATCCTTAAAAACATCCTCAAGGTGCCAAAGCAGTGCTATTTATAGCAGTGAAAATTTAAACTCAACCTAAAACTCTTAAAAGTGAGTATTGATACAATGCTGTGTGGCTACCAAAATAATACTTTGAAAGTGTTTTACTGGTGTTTTAAAAATAGAACTCTAAAAAGATTAAAAATAATGTATCCAATAAGATCTCATTTGGGAATTTTTTTAAGCATGTATATTATAAGTACCTGTAGGAGGAACAACTGTTGAATGACAGTCTGAGTGATAGACCAGAGTGGGAGTTAATGATGACTGATTTTCACTTCCATGATTTTGCTGCCCTGAATTTTCTGATTTTGCTATAGAATGATCTTTCTAAAAGGCAGATGTATCAGGTAATTTCCTAACAATTCTCGTGTGGCTTCCCATTGCTGAGAAAATACATGCTTCTAGCTACTCTTCTCAGATCTACCTCCTCTCCATCCTCTCTTCCCATTCATCTTAACCCTCAAAGCCAGAGCTCCAGCCATGCCCAGCACTCCCAGGTTGGCCAATGCGCCAAGCCAAGGCAGACTTTCTTAGCTTTGTCCTTGCAACACCCTCAGCAAGGAATGCAATCCTTATGAAACCTCTTCTTTCTGAACATCCCTTCCCCCGGGAAAAAGGACGACTCTGTTTTGTTTCCTCTTTATATTATGTACTGATTACTATGCTAGAGCATGTTACATGTCACTGCTTGATCAGGTGCCCAATTGTGTCCTCTAAAATTGACATATATGACCAATTTATCTCTGGACAGCCCTTCTTGGCACTTAGCCCCATTCCTGGGAGGTGTGGGTGGGCACTCAAATATATTGTGTTGAAATAATGCTCAAGAGCTGTCCAGTATGAATAATAGCAGAATGACTTCTATTCTTCAGACAGACAGTGCACTTTCTATATTGTTTGAGATAAAATTAGCATGGTACACATTTACATTTTCTTCTTTTTGATTGTTTATCATTAAAAGAATTTAGGAAAATATTCATTCTTAATGAACAACTACAGTTTTTGTCAAACTTCAAGAAATGTATTTACCATTAAAACATTGAAAGGTTTACACAAAATGACCACATAATCCCTCCAGTTTGGGTCATATCACCAATTTTTAAGATGCAGACTGTTCTTTGAATAGAAGACATAAAATCTCTCTGATTCAGAGCAAAAAGTCTACATTAGAATAGAGTCTGATGACAGTTGATGGGAATGATGGGGTTCTGTCTTCCAACAAGGCATCAGGACAGCTCAATAACCTGGATGGATACAATAAATAATACGCTGTAGCTGATTTCATTTATGTTTGGGACACAAATATTGAATAATTACTTTTGTTGAGTGTGAGGTTGAGGTTTGAAGAAATAATTAACTTTAATTCTGCCTTGTCATGGCCCAGTGAGTGATTCTTATTTAACTCCAGGGACCACTGTGAAACTGAAAAGGGGCAGAATTGGATTTGCTCAATCTAATTCTGCCCCTTTCCCTACACTTTCCATTTATGTTCTCCCTAGGATTTTAGCCATCTGACTCACCCAGCTATCAGAACATTATGGTCCACTCCACAGTGGATATCACAAACAAACCAGAGTTATCACACTGCATCTATTCCTGGGAGGGCAAACACATCCCTCACTGAACACTTACCCAGCAGCAGTGTGCCGGGTCTGTCACACACCATTCCCAGAGCGCCAAAATAACCTATTACAAAGGAAATCTTAAATTCGATCTCTCTCTTAGCTCAGCTCCAGAGAAAGGTTAGAGAAGAGAAAAAAAAAAAAAACCCCACAACATAAATGGAGGTTTTAAACAGGTGCCAAGCACAAGGAGATTTCAACAAACATTCATAGCCAGGGAACAAATTAGTCCTCAGGTAATTACCCATTCACTGTGATTTCCAGGACAGGTGGACAGTGTCCTCATCCAATCAGTCAATATGGAGATCAAAGAATCAGGGCACCAAGACTAACTCCATGAAAATGACCATACAATCTCTGTTGGACTTCAGCCCAGTCATTTCTTCTAAAAATAACAAAGACCTTGCTCTCTCAAAGTTCAAAAGGCATTGGCTTTAATTCTCACCAAGCATCACAAGATTCTTACCAAGGATGTGAGGAAAAAGAACGCAATTTCAGGTAACAATTGCCAAGTTCAAACAATGCTACATTCAGACAACCAAATTACTCCCCACATGCAAGGCAATAAGATACATACATAGTTGTTATTTTCCACATTTATGAAACCCTTAGACATTTCTGAGGAAATAAAAATGCATCTTGGATGATTTATATCACTTTGAAGAAACAGCAATAGGTGTCCTCAAAATCCTTTAGATTGAGAAGGTCATCTCATTGAGTTTTCCTAACAACCAATTGAATTTTACATGGAATACAATTTACTTGTAGTGAAATTTTATCCTAATTTCAACTTATTGTTTACATACTGAGAATTATTAATTCTTTAAGATATTTAATTAATAATGGAGAACTTAATCACTTCTATTATTTTTATATTTAAAGAGGCACAAGGATTTTCACAGGCACCATATAATTAATCTAATGACCTTTTATTATATATAATGGTAGACATTTATATTGTAAATATGCCTCAAGAACAGAAAACCAAAAATCAGAACAGGCCAGAATCTCATATGTTCAGGCTTAAATCTCAAAGATATTTTGAGGATGACCTTTTTCAGCCTATATACTGGAAAGTAACAAATGAATCTAAGTGACTTACTCTAGTCACACAGAGTGTTAGCAACAAAGCTAGTATCTACTCCCAAGGCTTTAAAATTTCAGTTCAGAATATTTTGCTGTGTAATTTGCTATTTAATTCCCTAAATCCAAACCCATCAAACGTCAAAGAAAACCAAGAAAAAAAGAAAGCCCAATCAAGAATTTATATGATTATATACTAGCCAGTTTTGGTAGCCCCATTACTCTATTATTTTATTTACTAATCAAACAGTTAGACATGGGAGAGATATTATCAGCATATCAAATGCTACTGACTCTGGGTCAGTTCCACAAAAATTATCAGCTAGTTTATATAGTTAACAAATTAAGGAGACAAAGTTATTAGGAGAACTTTTCTCATTTCTTTATAGCACTCCATGGAATGAACCATCCTCAGAACACTCAGAATTACCTTGAAACAAATGTTTCACCTTGTGGAGCTAATAGATTTCATGTATAGTTACCTTCTCTCTGTCCATCACAAATGAGATTGGAAACATGGTGACACAGAAGCTGTGTACAATCTGTGGCAAAATCAGTCTAGACAGGATGAAGGTTTTCTTCCCCTATCTGAGATGGCCTTGCAGAGAATTTATGACTCATCATTAGCAACATTTGTTGCTGCCTGTGGGAGACACTAGGGAGAGCTGTCCACAACTATTACTCTAAGTGAACCCCGAAGGCACAATTAATTCAAGTGCCTCTTTGCTGGGAATTTGTCACTGGGGCTTACCCAAAAGACCAGTTCAGACTTCCAATCCAAATGTGTGAAAAGGGGTGTAACCCCAAGTGAGGGGGCAGCAGGACACACTCTCTGTCCCAACTCGCAGAATACAGGGCAAGGCAGACACAGGCTCAGGTGCTCAAAATAATATGTTAACACCTGTGGACCAAAGAGAGAGTATCCAGGAGGCAGCTAGCATTCCTGGGTTTCTTTCCATGGAAGACTAGAGGTGTAGAGCAAACATCCCCATACTCCTGTGTATAAACCAATCCTTCAAACAGAGTTGGCACCTCACTGTTCCTCACTCACGATTTTGCACCCTTACCTCTTTGCTACTTTCCTTCCCCATCCCCATATTTTATCTTCCTATCCAAATCCCACCCAGATCTAACTTCATCTCCTCTACCAAGCCTTCCCTGACTCTCTAGAGGAAAATGATCACTCTGTCTTCTGATCCTCTGTCACAGTCAGGGGTTCCCTACCAAGCTTTGGTGACAATAACATGGGCTTCAGAGTCTTTCTAGACCCAGAGTCAAGTCCAACCCTGAAAGTGACTGGCTGTGTGACTTTGAGTGAGTTTCTTAAACTCTTCAGGATGCAATAATAATAATTAAAAGTCTTACCTCATTATCACATAACCTAATGCATCAAAAGAGCTGGTGATAGTTATTTTATCTTCCCCAATTTGGCACATATTTAGATACAAATTTTTTTCTTCTGTATTAATTATCAAGCAGAGATCAGGCTAAATATCTATGAGTTCATTAAAAGGCACTTCAGACAGTTTTAATTTTGCCAAAGAGTGTGATATATTTGGAACAACCACTAAACTAAATAGTACGCTAATGGCTTTGAGGCCTGATTCTTACTTAGATAGCAAATATGTATAAGTCTCATAATCTCTCTGATACCAATTTTTCAATCTATGTAATAGGAAAAATAACACCTACCTTCAGGATTTATTTTGGACTAAATAAGATGATGAATATAAATGTATTTTAGAAACCATATTAGTTCTTATTATGGATGGGTCATCAATAGAAATAAGTACACAGAAAAAAATCTGCCTTAGTAACCAAGCAGGTCCTCTTTTTTTTTCAACAAAATAAAAGATACATGAAAAAGGAGGTTCATTTCTGTGATGTTAATGATATGTTATCATTCAAGAATAAGTGTGTGTTAGTTAGGTTAAAGGCTAAACTGCTAAAATGAAAAGACTCAAATAAATGGTAGTTAACATTTTTTTCTCTTTCACCCAACATTCTGAATATGTGCATGAGTCTTGGAGTCGTTTCCAAACCAATAGGGTAGTCTTGCTCTATTAAGTCATTAAGGGCCTGAGGTTCCATCCAAGTCAATGAGTCTTGATCTCCTAGACTATGCTTCTCGCCATCATAATGAAATTGCCAAAGAGACAGAAAGCTTTAATTTTTTTTTAAAAAAAAGGCAATTTGTTTTAAGCAATCAAGGCAGACATTGTGCACAGAACTTCTCCTCATATTTTATTGGCAAAAATTAGTTACGTCGCCTCACCTGGTTTGAAGGGAAGCTGGGAAATGTAGTCAAACTGGGCTGATATAAGTATAGGAAAAAGGCAGAACAAATTTTGGGGAAAAATAATAATTGTCACAAGTATGCAAGAGGAAACTAGAGAGGAGGGATTTGGAGGAGAAGAATGAAAGTGAGAGTGAATTTTACACACTAATCTCAGGAACAGAGATTTAAAGGAGAAGAGGGGAATGACTAGTTATATAGGAAAAAGGAGGCAAGTGAAGAGATTGTGAAAGATAAGAGAGGTAAATGACCAATATTGAAAGGCTAAAAAAAATCAGTAAAATTAAAGGAAAAGAAAGTGAGTTTAAGAGTTCTAATATTCTTATGTAGAATCCAGAAAGAGTCACAAAGTGGTGGACACTGAAAAATTATGCAGAACCCTACCATTTGTCATTTGATGTAGAACAGTGTTGTGCAGATGTGTGGAATGACTGCCTGAAAGAGAGTAGGATCTGTGCTGTGAGACGCAGTAGTCAGGGGAGGCTTGCTGACCAAGGAAATTCTTGTAAACTTGGGAAAATGTAGGGATCTAGAGAATGTCATGAGGAGTCCAGCCTGGGAAGTACTACTATCCACTTTTCCTAAGCCTATGCCCTAACCTAATCTAGGAAGTTAGCATGGGTTTCTGTTGTTGTTTTAAAAAATAAGGACAAAGGAGGGCATTACATAATGATAAAATGTTCAATTCAGCAGGAAGATTGAGTTATCAAAAATATACACACACCAAACACTGGAGCACCTAGATTTATAAGATAATTATTACTACACTTAAGAGAAGACTTAAGACAGTCACACAACAATAGTGGGAGAATTGAACACCCAACTGACAGCATTAGACAGTTCACTGAGGCAGAAATCTGACAAAAAAAACTAGAATTAAATTCAGCACTTGACCAGTTGGACCTAAGAGACATCTATAGACTACTATACCCAGTAACCACAGAATATTAATTCTTCTCATCAGCACACAGAACATAATCTAAGATCGACCACATGCTCAGTCACAAAACACATCTTAATAAAGTTTCAAAGACTGGGGATTTTCAGGAAGATGTTGGCAGAGCCAGTTGGACTAAGTGAGTCCCAGTGTGAGTGACTGAGTGTATGGAAAATTTTGCATATGTGTTGGTCAGAAAGTGAGCGTGTGAGTGGCTGACTGAGTAGGGACTCGGGAGCAAGTACTCAGGGCTCTCCTGGTGAGGTGGCTGGTGCCACAGCTGCTCTGCTTGGTCCCTAGCACTTCCCAGGGTGCAGAAGTCGAGCACCATTTTTTTAAAATCAACAAAGCCATTCCTGGGAAGAAGCTGCCAAGAGTGACTGTCAGCTCCAGGCTCTGCCTCACCACCACAGCACCTGGCTGGACGCTGACAGCAAGGGCTACAGAGGAACCACAGTGAGGGAGCCCAGAGGCAGAGCCCCACCAGAGAAGACGAAAGAGGTACCCTGCCACCATCTTGAAAACAAGGCAGGAAAGTGCTCTGGCCTGCTGCTCACCGAGCAACAGACCTGACTCGATCTCTATGAATGATGGCTTAACTACTCAGGGGTTTATCGTGACCCAGAAGGAATATCCTGAAAGCACAAACTCTGGGAGGACAGGTTCTTTGAAAGAATAAACAAGATTGGTGGACCCTAGCCAGAATGACCAAGAAAAAAGAGAGAAAAAGCCGTAATAAACACTATCAGAAATGCAAAAGATCAAATCACAATTGATCCTGAAGAACTACAAAAAATTATCAGAGATTACGATACACCCCTGTATGGAAACAAACTCAATAACCTAAATAAAGTGGAAGACTTTCTGACATCACAAAACCTCCCAAGGTTGAAACAAGATGTTAAGACACTAAACAGACCAATAACGACCCAGGAAATTGATTCCATCATAAGAAAACCACCTACTAAAAAAAAAAAACCCCTGTACCATACAGTTTTCCAGCGGAATTCTACAAAACATACAAAGAGGAGCTGATACCAATCCTATTGAAAGTATTTCAGGCAATTGAGAAAGACAGAATTCTTGCCAAGTCATTTTACAAAGCTAACATCACACTGATACCCAAACAGGGCAACATTCCAATAAAAAGAGAATACAGGCCAATATCCCTTAGGAACATAGATGCAAAAATTGTCAACAAGATTCTAGCAAATTGGATCCCACAACCCATCTCAAAAATCATCCACCATGACCAAGTAGGCTTCATTACCAGGACGTAGGGCTGGTTCAACATCTACATGATCATAAATGTAATTAAATACATCAACAGTGTAAAAACAAGAGCCACATGATTATATCATTAAATGCAGAAAAAGTTTTTGATGAAATTCAGCATCTCTTCTTGATAAAAACCTTCAAACACCTAGACATAGAAGGAGCATACCTCAAAATAGTAAGTGCCATCTACAATAAACCCACAACCAGCATATTGTGAAAAGGACAGAAACTGGAAACATTTTCCCTAAAAGCCAAAATAAGACAAGGCTGTCCACTCTCACCCTTCTCCAATATTGTGCTGGAAGTCCTAACTAGAGCAATTAGACAAGAGAAGGAAATCAGGGGTATCCAAATAGAAAAAGAGGAAGTTAAATATTACCTCTTTGTTGATGATATGACCCTATACCTCAAAAACCCAGGAGAATCTGTCAAAAACCTGCTTTCATTGAAAAAGGACTCTAGCATAGTAAATGTGCAAAAGACAGTTGCATTCTTATACACTAACATGAAGCAGGCAGAGAACCAAATAAAAACACAATCTCATTCACAATAGCCACAAAAAATATGAAATACCTTGGCATCTTCCTAACCAGAAAAGTGAAAGACCTTTACCATGAAAACTACAAAACACTACTCAAAGAAACCCCAGAAGACACAAACAAATGGAAAATTATTACATGCTCATGGATTGCAGGAAACAGCATTGTTAAGACGTCCATCCTACCCAAGAAAATCTACAGATTCAATGCATTACCCATTAATTTACCAATATCATTCTTCTCAGACCTGGAAATGACAATACAGAAATTCATATGGAAACACAAATGACCATTAACAGCCAAAAAAATCCTTAGCAAAAGAAACAAAGTGGGAGGTATCACACTTCCAGGCTTTAAACTTTACTACAAGCCTACAATAATCAAAACAGCCTGGGATTAGTACAAGAATAGGCATACGGACCAACGGAACAGGATAGAGATTCCAGAAGCAAAACCTCAATTTCTTAACCAACTCATCTTCAACAAAACCTCCACCAACAACCAATGGAGAGAAGATAACCTATTAAGTAAATGGTGCTGGGAAAACTGGCTGACCACATGCAGAAGATTAAAACAGGACTCCTACCTATTACCATACTCAAAAATCAACTCTAAATGGATCAAAGATATAAACGTAAAACCTCAAACTATAAGAACCTTAGAAAATGCAGGAGATGCCCCGATGGAAGTTAGAACTGGTAACAAATTCCTAATCAAAATTCCAAGTGCCTATACCATAAGAGATAAGATAGAAAAGTGGGACTTCATCAAATTGAAAAGCTTCTGCAAGGCAAAAGAAACCACCAAGAGAGTCGGGAGACAGCCCACAGAATGGGAGAAAATATCTGCCAACTGTATAGCAGACAAAGGCCTAACATGCAGAATCTACAAGGAGCTCAAGCTTGCTGAAAGAAAAGAAACAAACAGTTCATTAAAAAGTGGGCAAAAGACATGAATAGACACTTTGCAAAAGAACATATACGGGCAGCCAACAGACACATGAAAAAGTGCTCAGCCTCACTAATCATCAGAGAAATGCAAATCAAAAACCACAGTGAGATACCACCTAACCCCAGTAAGAATGGCCATCATTAATAAAACAAACAACAATAGATGCTGGCAAGAATGCAGAGGAAAAGGATCACTTCTGCACTGCTGATGGGAATGCAAACTAGTGCAATCTCTTTAGAAAACAGTCTGATGATTTCTAAAATAACTAGTCATTGACCTTCCATTTGACCCAGCAATCCCCCTACTGGGAATATACCCAGAGAAACTCAAATCATCCTACAAAAAAGACATGCACATGCATGTTTATTGCAGCACTATTCACAATAGCAAAAACATGGAACAAACCGTGCTACCCATCGAAACTGGACTGGATAAAAAAATGTTGTACATATACATAATGGAATATTATGCAGTCATTAAGAAGGACAAACGTATGGACTTCACAGCAACTTGGATGGATTTAGAGTCTATCATACTTAGTGATCTATCACAGAAACAAAGAACAGAGTACTACATGTTCTCATTCATAAGCAGATCCTGAACATTTACCATAATACTATAAGAAAGAGATTGGCAGTAGTGGCATACTGCCCAGGTGGGGGTGGTAGAACACAACATCAATAAGGTTCCTGATCTCAAACCAGCCAAAGTGGGGACCAAAGGGAGACCCAAACTTTACCTGTACAATGACCTCTTGCATACCTAATCCTGAATTCTACCCCACATCTTTAAAATAAAACTTTAAAAACTTTTTTTCAAGAACTGAAATTATACCAGGCATCATCTTGAACCACAATGGAATAAAAATACAATCAATACCAAGAGGAGCTCCCAAAACCACACATACATAAGAACTAAACCACTTACTTCTGAATAGCCTTTGAGAAAAGAGTAAAATTCAGACATAAATCAAAAAATTAACTGAAACAAATGAAAATAGAGACACAATACACCAAAACCTCTGGGACACAACAAAATCAGTTTAAGGGGAAAGTTTATAGTACTAAATGCCTACATTAAGAAGATAAAATGATTGAACATAAACAACCTAATGCTGCACCAAAAGAAAATAAAAAGAACAAACTAACCCAAAGTAGCAGAAAAAATAACAAAAATCAGATTAGAATTACATGAAATTAAGAGAAAAAAATTAGCAAAATGAAAAGTTAGGTTAAATGCAAATGTGCCCCAAGTGGAGCCAGGCCACAGCTGAGCTTGAAAACCCTGCTTGAAATGCACTATAGCCAAGAATCTCTAATTCTGACCTCATCCAGTCACATGGCCAGTAGCATCTTCTGTTACTCAAGGCCAGAGGGGGAGGGCCCTGGGTTACTATCCAATCAGGGGTGCTGAGTTGAGAACTGTGCAATCAGGTGGGATACTGGTGTGTAGAGAGCATTTTCCATTCCCTGGCGGGAGCGCTTGTCTCTCAAATCCACGCACTGAGCTTGAGGTCTGGTCTTCATGGCCCTGTCTGGACTCCAGGAAGCTCCAAGTGGCTCTATGATTCTACTGCAGTCTCCTGTCACGCTGTGACTTGTAGGCACTGGAAAATCCCTAAGGAGAAATTCGAGACATCTTAGAAACCAGAAAATAGTGAGTGCAGGCCCATCAGGTCTTTTGAGAAAGTTGAGGGGCGTGATTGAAACCTGCAGGAACCGGCTGTGGTGGAATGGGCCTCCCTGCAATCAACACCTGAGTAAGTGGACCAAACATTCCAGTGTCGCGTCCCATCCTTGCTCAGGCCAGCCGGTACAGTCTCTGAGCAGCTCTGTGCCCACAGCCTCACATCACTCCCAGATTGTGTGAGGACAAAGGGAGTGTCATCGGGGAGAATCCCTGCTAAATATGTGGAGTTCATGCATGGAAGGAGTTGTGGTCTGCGGGGGCCCCCAGTCCCTTCTTTCTCCTGCTACAAAATTAAACTGAGGCACCGTTAAAATATTTAAAAGGTTGTTTGAACAAGTACTGATTCATGAATTGGGTAGCTCCCGGGTGTTAGTTCATGGTGTGAGGATCCACTGAAGGGGCATGAAGAAAAGGCTTTTTAAGGTGTATGGAAAAGCAAACCACATTTGATAACTGATTAGTTAGTTATCAAGGTGAATATTTCTTTTATGGAATCAGAGATTAATTGGAGGTTTGTGGTTGGGTAAGCCTAAATTGTCTTTTCTGCTAGGTGAGTAATTTACAAGAAGCGCTTTAGAGTTGAAGTTCAGTTTTCCTACACAGAAACCCAGAGCCCTCCAGCCACTTTAGCCTAACTGCCTCTTATTTCGTTATTTTAATGCTTCACAGGGAACCTGGTTTTATCCTGCATTCCCCAAGTGTATGAAAAATCGAGTCTCACATCCACCACCTTGTTGCCCCAGCCTAACACTTACAGGAATTACAGTGCAATTCTAAACTTCTAGTTTCTTCCTCATATTCCCATACACCAATCTGTCTTCTCCAATTTACAGTATTATCAACTGTCCTTTACTGTAAATTTCAAACACACACAGTAGCTTATTTATTATATTTCACCAAGTAACGGATGGCAATTTTTAAATTAAATTTAACTTAATTTTAAAGATGTGGGGTACAATTAAGGATTAGGTAGATAAGTGGTTATCATACAAGTAAAGTTTGGGGATGGCAATTTTTTTAAGATTTGTTTTCTGTTTGTGAACATTTCACATGACAGGGAGGAAGAACAGGTTAATCTCCTGACACTACACTGTTAAAAAATCTATTTGGTTCTC
This sequence comes from Tarsius wallacei, assembly GCA_963574415.1. Taxonomy (NCBI): domain Eukaryota; kingdom Metazoa; phylum Chordata; class Mammalia; order Primates; family Tarsiidae; genus Tarsius; species Tarsius wallacei. Next base: position 52,723 of record CAUYQG010126925.1, on the reverse strand, counting down.
CTCCTTTAATCTTCTGTAGGCACAGAGACCTTATCAGAACGTCCTTGGGTTGAGGTTCTTTTTTAGAAACTTTACATTGTGATGTGTCCTCAGCCATCCTTCTGCCTTTTCCTGGTCTTAGGCTTACAAACTGTCTGAGGATGACCCAAGATGCCCACAATGACCATGTTTCTTGGAGAGTTTAGTGAGCCTCAGAGCCTGAGTCATCTCCCCCCAGCGCAAAGCCTGAGTTATGGAGGTAGAGCCTCTCAGGGAAATATCTGAATGCTGGTATTTAGGGGGAAAGACAGAAATGATTCCTGCCTTCTGGATTCTCTCAGTCTTGTGAAGGGAAAAAATGACCTTAATATCAAGGAAAGCCCTCCCCAGCTATGTGGCACAAGAACCTGCAAAGCAAAATGCATCTGGGGCACACAGGGGGCTACGGTACAGTTTCTTCTGAGGAGGTGGTCACTGAGTACTTCAGTGAGGAGGATTTAGGACAGAGGGATCTCCCATGTGACAAATGGCCTTACTTGACATTTGAGTCAAACTTTCCTATGTTGTAGTTAGCACCTCTTGTCCTTGGGTTTGTTCTTTTGAAGAGACTTGCTCATTTATTGGTGCCTTAGCCTTTCATTAAATATAAAATATATTTTAACAGAACATTATCTCTAAGACTATATCTAAAGAGTCAAGAAAGAAGTGGATTTTAAATATATATCTACTATATATGTGTGATACGTATGTAGAATTTTATATGTATATATTTTTTCCTTCCCCTGACCATGTGTAAGAAGTATTTTGAGGTCTGCTCTTTTTTGAGAGAGAAGTGATTTCAAGTTTAATTCCAGGACTTTTCAGTAAGAATGCTACAAGGATTAGGAAACTGAGGTGAGAGTATCACTTGAGCCCAGGAGCCCAAAGTTATAGTGAGCTGTGATTGCACCACTACCCTCCAGCAGGGGCACCAGAACTAGGCACTGTTTCTTAAAAATAAAAGAATGCTACAAGTGAAAATAAGTAGGGGAAATCTCTCTTCCGTTATGGCTGCAGAGAATGATTATATTTTCACACACAAACCACCACCAACAACAAAGAAACAAAAAAAATGTGGCTGATAAATTGGTGAATTACAAAAACATCAGATTCTCTTTTCTTCAAGGTGGAAATTTTGTTACACTAGATAAGTCTGTTCTGTTTCTGTTATCTGTATCTGGTAGGTTAATGCTGAATTTTATGGGCTAACCTTGTTCAATCACTAAAGGAAGGATTTATAACACTACATAAAATGAGTGTGGTAAAAGAAGGTATGTGTCTTGTCCTGATATTAGGGGGAAAACTTTTTGCATTTCACCATTGACTCTGATGTTAGTGTCTGTGGTTCAGATATGGCAGGTTCATATTATAGTTTCCTTTTAGTTCTAATTTGATGTGTGTTTATATCATGAAAAGGGCTTAATAATTTTTGAAATTCTTTTTCTGCATTAATTGAGATGGTTGTGGTATTTCAGTCATTTTAATAATGTGTACTTCATTAATTGATTTTCATATATTGAGCCATCCTTGCATTTCTGGGATCGAACTCACTTGGTCACGATTTATAATTTTTGATATGCTGCTGAATATGATTTTCTAGAATTTATGTATTTTTGCATTGATATTTTTAAATAACATTTATCTCTAGCTTTTATTTTGTAGTATCTTTGTCCATCTTTGATTTCAGTGTGACTCTGGCCTCATTGAATAAGTTTGGAAATTTTCTTTTTTCTTTTTTTTGCAAGAGTCATTACTAATTTTTAAAATGTTTTACAGATTTTGGCAGTAAAACTATTTGACCATAGGTTTTTATTTGTTGAGGAGAGTTCAATTACCACATTAACTGTAGGTCTCTTCAGATTTTCTATTTCTTCATGTCTTAGTCTCTGTACATTGTGTGTTTCTAGACATTTGTTTACTTCATCAATGTGAATTTTTAAAATTTTTCTTTGTGTCTTCTAGAGCCAGAGTCTTGCCCTGTCCCCCACGAAGAAGTGCAGCGGCACAATCATAGCTCCCTATAAACTTGAACTCAATTGGGCTCAAGCAATCTTCCTACCTCAAACTCTCGAGTAGCTGAGAATACAGGTGTGTATCACCAAGCCCAGCTATTTTTATTTTATTTTTGATTAGACAGGACCTCATTAAGTTGCCCAAGCTAGTCTTGAACTCCTGCCCACAACATTCCTCTTGCCTCAGCCTTCCAAAGTGCACCCAATCCATCAACGGTATTCAATCTGTGGACGTATTTTAGAGAATTGCTAACTGAAGTCTGAAGCGTACAGTTCTTACAGCTGTGCTCTGCTGTTATATATTCTGCTGCTATTGATGTGGTGGTAAGGTGTGGAGTGAAGAGAAGCATTTTATTGATCTTTGACTTAGTCTCATTTATAGAAAGCCTTTGTTTCCATGGATTATGATTTTTACATATTTCTTAGATTTTATTCTCCTGAATTGAGCCAGGAAGTTAACAGTGAATGGATTTTGGAACTTCCTTTACCCCAGGAAGTTAGACTCTGCCTTGGTCTCACTGAACCCTCTGATCCTGCCTTAGTCTCTCTGAAGTCCCAACCCTCAGATCTTAGATTCTTATAAAATCCCCATTGGTTAGCCTTTTGTTAAATAGTTTTCCTTGAAGGCAGCACTTGTAAAGAAGAACAGAAGTATCTGGGCATATTTGAAAATGGCTACTCTTCCTCTCCCCTGATGGAAGCAAGAAACAGTTTATTTGTATGTGATTTTTCACTGTGAAAGTCATGTAATTTTTCAGGAGATATAACATAAATTTGTGAAATTCCTATGACTAGGCATACTGGAGATTTTAACTGTCACTTTCAACAATTTACTAATGATAGTTTAAGTTTTTCTATATCTGTACTGCCTCCCAGAGGGGGTTCTTATGTTTTTTAGCAAGTAATTTATGCTTTTCTGAATGTGCCTCTCCATCTTTCCAATTTAAAATGATGGCTTGCCCTGTGACCTCAATTATTTGATGAATCTAAAAGTAGTTGTTGATTTCAATTTGTTTCCTTTGTATTTTTGTGGATGTTTATGTTGTCTTAATACCCTTACCTACTAGACCAAAAACCAGAAGTGTCTGTCTCCACTTTTGGATGGTTCACTGATGACAACTTTTAGTCCTATTTCCTCTTTCTTCCACTTGTGGCCCCACATCTGGATAAGAAAAAAATAAACATGGGTGTTCCTTCTTTTGATGTCAGTAGAAGATTTAAACCTTACAAAGTCCTAGCCATGAAAGTTGATTTTCACTCTAGCTTCCCACCTAAACTCAATTGAAAACAACAGAACTGGCTTTTTTTCTTGCTTTCTCAAACCATGTAAGACCACATGAGAGTGGCCCTACTCTCCCCACATTTATGTGAGCCATAACTGTGTACTCTCTCAAAACCACATCTCTGCAGGTGACCATAAAAACTGGTACTATAAGCAGGGTGTGCAGACATTGACCACCACCCTGTGAACAGGTCTGTCTTCTCTTGCTGTGACTTGTTAACCTGCTGTACTGTCAGATGTTCAACATGTACTTTACCTGATGCTGTGATGCTCTGTTTCTTTTTTCTGTTTTCTTTTTTTCTGCCAAATTTGTGAATTAAAACTCAGAATTCCATATTTCAGGAAAGCAAACATACACAAATAGTGTTCTTCTTAGTACAAATAGCCAAAGTAATCCTAAGCAAAAAGAACACAGCAGGAATCATCACATTGCCAGACTTCAAACTTTACTGCAGGGCTGTGGTAACCAAAACAACATGGTTCTGGTACAAAGATAGACATATAGACACATGGAACAGATTAGAGAACCAAGAAATAAAATCACTGACCTACAACCAACTGAAATTTGACAAAGTTGACAAAAATAAACATTGCGGAAAGGACACCCTATTTAATAACTGGTGCTGGAAAAACTGGCTAACTACATGCAAAAGAATATCACCGTTTATAAAATAAATTCAAGATGATAAATGACTCAAATGTAAGATCTCAAGCTATCCTAGAACAAGCCTAGAAGACACTTTTCTTGATATTGGCCTAGGCAATGAATTTGTCACCAAGTCTTCAAAAGCAAATACAGCAAAAATCAAAATTGAAAAGTGAGACTAAGCTTCAGCACAGCAAAAGAAATCATATCAGAGTAAATAGACACCTACAGAATTTTTAAAACTTGCAAACTATGCATCCAACAAAGACCTAATATCCAGATTCTATAAGGCAGCTGTTCTTGGAAGACAATGTTTTCATGGATGGCAAGTGGGAGGTGGTTGGGGGAGGAATGTTTTCAGGATGAATCAAGTGCAAAACATTTATTGTGCACTTTATTTCTATTATTATTACATTGTACTATGTAATGAAATAATTATACAACTCACCAAAAAAAAGAGGTGCAGGTAGAAGTGGTAAATAAATAATGGGTGGCCATGTGCAGACTGAAGTGTCGGAGTCTGATTTAAAGCCTGCCGTCAGATGCAGCTGTACACTTGAAGTACAACAGCTCACTTCCCACAAAACCCCTGAGAGGGTTTTGATATGTGTTTGTAAGCAATTAATTTAGTATTGTCTCTGTGCAGTCAAATCTCACTGCTGATGTTAATCTGTATTTGCAGCCGCTCCCCACTGCTAGCATCACCACCTCAGCTCCACCTCAGAACATCGGGCATTAGATTCTCATAAGGAGTGCGCAACCTAGCCACTGATCTGACAGGAGACAGAACGCAGGCAGTGATGCAAGTCATGGGGAGTGACTGTAAATACAAATGAAGCTTTGCTCATTAGTCTGCCGCTCACCTCCAGCTGTGTGGCACAGTTCCTAACAGGTCGCAGACCAGGGACTGGGGAGCCATGCTATATGAAACTTAAATGAATTGAGAGGGGAAAAAATATAACCTCATTAAAAAGGAAGCAAAAGACATGAACAGACACTTCATGCTGAAGAAGTGGCCAGGAGTAGAAGAAATGGTGACATGCAGCACTCTCACCTGGTACAGCACCTTGTGGAGGTAGAATCGTGCTCTTGCAGGGTGGTGGGGAATCGTTATCTTTTCTGACTCAGGCACAATAGGGGTTTTGTTTTCTGGAGTATAGGGGCACCTGGGTCTATGTGGGTGTGGGTGGGGTCCCCCTTTAGTTAATCAAAAAGGAACCCACCCTGGAGTTTGTGGAGCATTATGGCACCAAAAATGCCTGACAGTTGGGTGGGGCATGTGTGCGCTCGGCTAGCTGTGCCTCATTGCTGCCTCCCCAAGGGGAGCTAGACCATGCATCCTTTGTGCCCACTCATGCCCAGTCCCACACCTTCAGCATCCTCCTGCCTGACTTCCCCAACTCAGCTCCTGCCAGGTCTCCCCAGGCTGGGGTGAACCCTGGGATGGGATCATAGGAGGTGATAACTCTGCTGACTGACTCTGCCCAAAGTCAGAGTTCCCTGGCCTCTGCTAGCACCTAGTGGGCAAGGTAAGCGGGTAGGTCAGGGTCAGTCTTCAGTCAAGTGTAGGGCCCTTTCCCCACTTTCACCCTATACCAGGGGATATGCTGAGCACAGCTGGTCTAGGAACTGCTAAGTGTCCCTCCAGTTCCTCACTTGACCCAGTTGAAGAAAATGCTTGTGTAGATGACTTACCTGTTGTCACAACCCAGTCCAAATGAGAATCAACCCACCATTGCCCTTGGCCAGGACCCGGGCTGCCACAACTAATCTACTCCCTGCCTTCTTGGGGTCTCAGGTAGCTTGCAGTGATGGGCAGGCCCCCAAAAATCTAACTACCATCACTGGAGGTCTGGAGGTCAGACCAGAAACCCCATTGACCTCAGGGTCCACACAGGGACTGGCCCTGAGCTGTGGGTCTCTGTGGAACACAAGCCCCCATGGATACTTTGACAGACAGATGTAGAGTCTCTGACTGGCAAGAACATAGTGGGCAGGGGCATGGGGCAGGCTAAGGTGGGATGGAAAAATTGGGCCTGCCTGGGGAGCTAAGAATTGACAGTTAATTCATTGAACCTAGGCCAGAATGACAAGTGATGGTGCAACCATCCCAGTAAGGAAAGGCAGTCTACCCAAAAAGACCACTCAACCCTTGCCCCACCCTCAAGACTAGACTCGCTGCATGTGGCAGGTGTTGTCTAGCCTTGGCGAGGAGGCATGGGGGTAATGGTCAGGGGGTGTGTCCCTGGTCTTGGGCCTTGGTGATCCCTCAGGAGCTTAGCAGCCACCGGGCAAAGGTGGGACCCAGGAAGCACCTGTGTGCACCTGCCCTCAGGAATGTGCTCCTACCCCAGCTACTCAGTCCTTAAGGTAGCAGCCAGGGCCTCTCAGCTGCTCTGTGGGTCCAGCTCTGACCTGTTCTCCTGGGTCTCTGACAACTTCCTTCTCCCAACCTGGGTTCTCAACTATGACATGGGGATTTCAGGCTCCCTGCAAGCAGGAGCTCACCACCGCCACCTGGGCCTCCTCACCACACTGGCCTATGAGACCCAAGTGACCAGACCTGGTGTCTTATTTATATTTTGTTCTTTTTCTCAGTGTGTTTTCTGTAACAACTGCTGTGTAGAACTTACGTATAAGCTACAGGGCATAGAACGTTTCCTGCCCCAGAGAGCACCTACTCCAGCTTCCCTCAGATTAGTCATGCCTCTGCTCAGCTTGGTGTGAGAGGCCCCTGGAGTGTGCATTGCTGAGTGTAACCTACCCACTTGGCTGCCAGACCCTGCATCTCCTTCCTCCTTAGTGCTGAGGCCCGTGCTGCTCTCTTACTCTCCTCCTGGACTCTCTTGCAACCACAATGAGAAATGAGGTGGATTGCTGAGAAAAACCATCCCTTCTTGGGGTAAATCTCTGCTGTGAGAAGGGGAACAGAAGCCAATCTCTGGGGACTTTTACCTGAAGGGGCCCTGTCTCCATTCCAATCCCAGGCTGCCCTGACCTGTTCTTAAGGTTGGGTACGAAGATCCTTCCCTCCAAGAATTGGTCCCAGAATCCAGTCACCTACCTCACCGTCCTCTGGGATGGATCCCCTCCTCCTTTGTGTATCAAAATCTCCCAATGAATCTAAGATTCGGAGGATGGAGCCAGGGAGTAGGCAGCCCAGGGGTGTCTCTCACTTCCACATTTCCGTCATTACCCAGAGTGAGGGCCACAGTGCTCACTTTCATCATCATCTTCATGCTGATCACGTTTTCCTGGAAGGCAGACAGCCAAAGTCCACCAGAAAGGCTCCTGGTGCATGACCAGCTCCATCCCAATCCCTCCCATGATGTACTACTGCCAGGGCCTCCAGGATCAAGTACAAGAGACAGGACTTGGCCCTGCCTCAGGCTCTGATCTCCAGAGGAGGGAGCAGGAGAGCTAAGGCACCAACCCTCTCTGATGACAGATGAGGAAACTGAGGCCATGAATAGAAAGAAAGTGCTCCACCTGGTGGGAACTGTCTGCCCTTGGAGGGGCCCAATTCTATTCTCCTCCCAAGGTCACTACCCTAAGGAGAGACTGAGTCCAGCTTAGACCAAACCTCTGGCCACTTTGCAATCTGGCAGCTCTGTAGCTTCTCCTTTGGGAAATAAGGATGGCGGTTACCCATCATGGGTAGATGGGCCTGATGCTCCCACGTACAGGGAGACTGTGAGGCTTTCATGAAAAAAGGATTGCTGAGGACTGAGATCTAAGGGCTCAATCTGAGACTTTCTCTTCCCAAGCCCCAGGATTCTGGTCTCTGCCTTGCCAACCCTAGGCTCACTCACATCCATATTTTCCTCCATTGCAATGTCCAGCATCTGCAGTTCAGTGAGGAATGTACCCAGAAAGGGAACAATGCCTTCTGCCATTGGGTCATAGAGGTGATAAGCACCTTCTCTCAGGTTCCCCCCAAGGCCTGTCCCCTGGTAGCTCATCACCCTTGTCTCCAAACCCCTCCCCAGGCCTCCCACATGGGCAGTTGAAGACCCTAAGCTGCCTCATCTCATTATCTTCCTACTCCCCTCCTACCTGGCTTCCAAGGCCACCAAGCACCTCATAGTTATATCTGTAGTGGGATTTAAACCAGTCACAAAACCATGTGGTCCTGGGCTTCACCGTTCCCAAATCACACTGAGCCCAGATCATCCAGGCCCTGGCTCTGGTCTCTCAAAGGGAGGCATTTCAAACACTGTGGCAATAGGAGGGAAGGGCCGGAATAGGAAAGCCCCTCCTCTCTTAATGTGGAGGCCATTAGCTGGGAAGGAGGAGCCCTGTTCCCTGATCCCTGGAAACCCTCCCCTCATATTCTTCTCACATTCTTCTGCCTCCATTGCCTCATCTGAGCTGTCTGGGGGTTCTTCTCCACTTGGAGCTCCCCAACTGCAGGGCTGGGGATATGGTCAATGAGACTTACCCCCCCACCCCACCCAGTTACACTCAGCCACCTTGACCTCAGACACTGAATATCTGGCCTGAGTCACTTGATGCAATGCTCTCACCCCCTCCAGGGAACTCTGATTCTACATTCACTCCAGCTCCAATACTCATTAGGATGTCACTTTGGAACCGGTTTCTTGGAATCTGGGCCTCCCTGAAACTTTATCATCTGGAACATGTGATGGGAAGCACACCAGTCTCAAACAGTTCTCTGAAACCTCAGTTTCATATAGCTATCACAACTGTTCTTGTCTTCATTCCTCTGAGGAAGAGCTAGGCATAAGCATTATCGAATATCTTCCCTCCCTTGAACCTGATCATGACCCTGTGAGGCTTACACAATAGGCTCATCATCCCTACATTTTCCAGATGAGGAGACAGAGCCCCAAGCATGGAAGAGACTGACTTTTCCCCCCACCTAAAAACTTTGTTTAAGCTGCCTTAACCCAACACCAAGCACCACCACTGACTGACATCCCATCTTCTAGACCCTATGGGTGGCCATGTCCCCAGTTAGGCCCAACTGTCTGGAAGAAGATCAGAGTTTCTTGAGTAATCTGGTCCAGAGACATCTGCTTGTCCCAACTCCACTGAAATCTCTGCTTCAAGCTGGATTTGAGGCCTTGTCAAAGGCTTCACCTTCCCCAATAATCGACCAAGAAAGTTCCCTGCACAGAATTTGATCTTCCTCCACTCACGAAGTAGTCTCCTGACATGTAATCTCTAGCTGACAAGGCAGGATCTTCCCAGGATACTGGGTGCTGACACTTTGCTTCCTTATTTACATGGAAGAACCTGGAAGGGCCAGGAAGGAGCCACTAGAAACGAATGAGTCCCAAGACACTGCTCTTGAGACATCTGGACCACACGTCGTTGCTAACTGAGCACCAGGAGGGGAATCTTATGGCACAACTGTTTAGCAGTGGCTGCAAAGGACAGCATGGAGAGTTCCAGAAAACATACATGTCTGTCCCATGAATAGCCATTGGGACCCAAAGGTGTACAGCCCACTGAAGCCCCTGGCCTGTGGGATTCCTCTGTAGTCCCCATGCCTGGGGCAGGCAGAGTACAGCTCCCTGTGGAAATGCAGTACAGACAGAAGAAGCAGCAGGGCTTGGCTTCCTGAGGAATTGCTGGGCGAATTGCTGGGCTAGTTTGGGGAAGGAACACCCTACAACCTGGAGGAAGCTTCATGCCAGCAGAATGGACCAGCATGGGAGCCAGAGGCCTGCTGATTCTGAAGCTCCTCATACCTGCTCAACAGCTCAGCTCCCATCCCCACATCCCATGATGAGGGCCTCCTGCTCCAACAACCCACCCTCCCAGGGGCAAATGCATCTCTCTCCCTATCAATCCTATCAAAATATGGCTAGTGTCTATTTTTTAAGTCAACTTTCAGTGAGAAAGCAACACACACACACACACACACAGTTGGCCCAGTACCCCTTCTAATCTCACCCCAAACACATGCCCCTCATCACAGCCTCTGCTTTACTTTGATGGGTGGATTCCTGTTCAGTTCATTTCCTTTCTGGCACAGAATTTTATGGAGTTTTTTTATGTAGAGAAGGAAAAGAAGAATGATTAGATTAGATAGCCGCTGACCAAACCTGCTGCTTTCTTGCTATTGCCTCGGCTTTCCGGCTCCCCCTGGATGGTGAGGGTGACCCGGCTAGGGATGGTCAAATAGCCTCTGTCTCTCACCAGCAATCTCTGGTCCCTACCAGCCCAGAGCAGATGGCAGCAGCAGCAGCAGACAAGGAGGAAGATGGTGGGAGGGCTACTGGCCTATGTGGTGGACTGTGGCATGGGGTATACAAAACTAGGATATGCTGGAAATACAGAAGCACAGTTTATAATCCCTTCTTGTTATCATCCCTTTCTAACTCTGTTAAGGAGTCAGCAAAAGTGGGTGATCAAGCTCAAAGGAGGGTGATGAAATGTGTTGATGGGGTAACCCCCTCAAGTCCCCTCCCACTGTGGGAGCTTTTCTGTATTCTCAATAAATCTTGCTTTAAAAAAAAAAGAAAGGTGTTGATGACCTAGACTTCTTCATGTTGGTGAAGCTATAGAAAAACCTACATATGTAATGAAAGTGGCCAATCCGCCATAGTATAGTTGAAGACTGGGACTTGATGGAAAGGTTTATGGAGCAATGATCTTTAAATACTTAAGGGCAGAACCTGAAAGTCATTATTTTCTTTTGACTGAACCTCCACTGAATACTCCAGAAAACAGGGAATATACTGCTGAAATAACGTTTGAGTCTTTCAATGTTCCAGGCTTGTACATTGCTGTGCAGGCTGTTCCTACCTCAGCTGCATCCTGGATTTAAGACAAGTGGAAGAAAGGATGTTGACTGATACAGTAATAGACAATGGAGACGGTGTCACTCATGTCATTCCTGTGGCTGAAGGGTACGTGATTGGCATCTGTATTAAACACATTCCAATTGCAAGATGGGTTATAACATTTTATTCAACAACTGCTGAGTGACCAAGAAGTAGGAATCCCTCCAGAACAATCCCTGGAAACTGCTAAGGCAGTAAAGGAGCCCTGTAGTTATGTCTGCCCAGATCTAGTAAAAGAATTTAACAAGTATGACACAGATAGATCAAAGTGAATTAAACAGTATACTGTTATCAATGTTATCTCAAAGAAAGAATTTTCCATTGATTTGGTTATGAGAGATTTTTGAGACCTGAAATCTTTTTTCATCCAGAATTTGCTAATCCAGACTTTATACAACCTATCCCAGAAGTTGTAGGTGAAGTAATTCAGAATTGTCCTATTGATGTCAGACATCCTCTGTACAAGAATATTGTCCTTCCTGGAGGCTCAACCATGTTCAGGGACTTTGGACACCACTTGCAAAGAGATTTAAAAAGAACTGCAGATGCTCAGCTGAAATTAAGTGAGGAATTAAGTGGTGGTAGATTGAAACCAAAACCCATTGATGTAAAATCACTACACATCACATGCAGCGATATGCAGTCTGGTTTAAAAGATCAATGCTGGCTTTTACACCTGAGTTCTAACAAGTATGCCACACCAAAAAAGGATTATGAAGAAATTGGATCTAGCATTTATCTCATTTGTCATCAAAATCCAGTGTTTGGAGTCATGTTGTAAAATTGACTTCATAGTTATTGGGATTAGGGCATTGGGGAAGAGATAATTTTTATGATTACCTATTTTGTCTAGATGGCTGGTTTTTAGGTTTCAAACCTGACTTGAAATTGTAAGGCCAAACATGATTATACAAGAGTATTTTAATAAGTGTATCAGCATGCAGATGTAGAAGAGCACAAAAGTGATTCAGCATTTTTCTTTAGATTGACTATTTGAATCTTCTGTGTAACAAAAAGAAATGGGTTTCAGTTCTTTCTGTGCCCTGATATTTTGTATATTAATGAATTATCCAAGATTTGATGGGATTTATTAGTGTGTAGATAACTCTATAATGCTTAAATTGTACACGTCTAAGTGTGCAATGCAAGAGCTTGTTTATATTTCATACTATTTATGTTTTGAGGGGGAAAAAAATGACCAAGTAAAGGATAGATTCTAAAAACAGCCTCATAAGACTTGGCAAACACATTCGTGGGAGTTCAGTTATTATGAAGTACTTCAATCTCCTTACACCCCTTCTCCCCAAAAGGTTTTCTTTGCAAGTGCTTTTGGAACTACGAGCTAGTTTTTTAGATTAACTGATGCCTGCGAATGCTTTCTGATTATTTGCATTCTGTTTCTTGCTTCAAAAGAAAAGTAAAAACAAGACTGTTGGACCAGCATTGCAGTTCTGTAGTGTCATTTCTTATTAAAAATAATAATAATTTGACTACCCAAATTGGCATATTTAAAGCCTAACAGCATTCTAATAAAAGCACAGATTTCTTTGTAATACTACTTTCAAGCTCTTTAATCACTTTATAAGTTAAATAATAAATCTATTTTCTTCAAACCTCTGCAATAGCTCTTTAAAATCACAACAGTTGGTTAGCAAGCTGACTTTTTCATATGCTCTGTACAAATATTTGTGAACTTTTAATATATTGAGTGCTTTCATTTTGATAACTGGATCTCCAGTTGATATTTTCATTTGCATAACTCATTTGCAGTATGAAAATTTTTTTAGTGCAAGTTTCTGACATACCATTGAAAATTAATTTTCTGGCTGGGCTCGGTGGCTCAGCCTATAATCCCACGCTTTGGGAGGCCGAGGTGAGTGGATTGCCCGAGCCCGCGGATTCAAGACCCGCCTGGGCAACTTGGCGAGACCTCATTTCTACAATAAATCAAAAAATTAGCCAGGCGTGCTACTTGGAAGGCTGAGATGGAAGGATCGCCAGAGCCCAGCAGGTCGAGGCTACAGTGGCCGGGAGCAGCCACTGCACTCCAGTCTGGGCAACAGAGTGAGACTCCAACTCAAAAAAAAAAAAAAAAGAAAAAGAAAATTAATTTTCTTTGCATTTTAGATATCTGTATCTTGAAGAAAAAATGATGAAAATAAATTAAAATTGAGTTACCAAAAAAAATAGAAAGATTAAATTTGGGAATAACGGGGAGTAGTGTAAGTTTAAACTCTTTTTATTTGAGAATATTCAAAATACCAAACTGCCAGGAAGAGAGCTTCCACTGGGTACTCCTGAGTCCTAAAGGCTTCACAGGACTAGGTAAGGAGCTTTTCATGCTGGTCACCTGAGCCTCATCTCCATTGCACCTGACAGCTTCTGTTTTTACAGTTAGATGACAGTTGGGCAGAGAGTTCTGTTGCTCTCTATAAATAGCTGAAAGACTCCAGTTGGCCCTAGTTTTGCCTGACAGTTGAGACAAGTAGTCCTAAGTAGGAAATGTGAGCCTAATGTCCAAGTTTAGAGACATGGGCCTCAATTTAGAAACTGACCAAGTTTAAAGACTCCCAGTCCCTTCCTGCCTTTATTGTCCCTGGCTTTCTTCAACACCCAGGAGCATTGAGTGGGCATGGCTAGACTTGTGGAAGGTCCTTGGTCCACCCTGGTGCTCTGGAGAGAGCTTTACGTACCTGGAAATTTCTCTCCATGTCTTCCTGAGTCGATGGATCTGGGTGCTATCCAGAGCAGAGAGAATGGCAAGGCCTGAGGAGTAGTTCCTGAGCCTGAGACACTCCTGCGGAGGGAAATGAATGACCTGTGAGCTCGAGAGTTGGAGCACCACTTTCTCCAGCTTCAGTCCCTCTGCAGACCTCTCCCCTGCTGGATGAGACAGGGACCCAGGGAGCTACAGAAGGGCACACTAGGGAACCAATAAGCATCACTCACAGGGAGGATTTTAGTTCAACCCAAGGAAGGAGCCCAGGTAGAACATGAGGAACAGCCGTTGGGCCTCAGGACTCAAGGTCAGTATGTCCCTGGCAGAAAGGACCTAAAAATTGTGCAAGGCTCAGGTCAGAGATGACAATCGTGAGAGCTGAGACAGAAGAGACAGTTCCCACGTCTTCAAACAGGGAATCCTCAGTGACCTCCACAGCTTACCTTGGCCACCATGATCCAGTGTTCTACCATCCTGGTACTGTCTCGGGCCCTCATGGTGCCCTTCCCAGGCAGGTGATGGTAATGACACAATTGGCCACATTGTTGAACTGTGTGAGCATGGCACAGATGATGGGTGCCACGTGCTTTTGGTCCTTCTTGTTTTGATGGCTCCAGCTGGAACACAAGCATTCATAGGGCACCATCTCCTTGAACAGTTCCTGGGAAGAGGGGAGTGTCATGTGGACACAGTACACACCCCAATTTAGAGTCCAAAGTTGCCCCTAGTCCCAAATATGTGACAGTGGTCTGAGGTGGAGTTCAAAAAGCTTGAGAATTGCTTCTAGACTTGTGGGAGTCCCAGGGTTTGGTTCTCTACCCACAGAGGGCACTGAATGCATAGTGACAGAGAACTAATATGGTGGGAAGAGAGAGCAGCATTTTCACAAAACCCAAGCACCAAAAGGAGGCTCAGGACTGTTCATCCCAAGGCCAAGTCTTCCATGCATCCTGACCTGCCCTCAGTCCTTTTCAATAGCATGCACATGCCTTGCAGCAGCTACAATTAGGGGCTCTATTTGAATGTCTGTCATAGGATCTAGTATGTATTGGGTGCCTAATAAGCAATGAAGTTGAAGCTTTGGGGCAGATGGGTACATGACACATGTACCTGCCATCCCCTCAGTGATTCCTCATTACCACCACATAAGCCAGGCCACACTCTACTTTCCTAACTATCTTGTCTCATTCCGTCTGCACAGTCATTCTGGGCAGCTGGTATCATTCATGTCCCATCTCTGCTGTCCTTATGTGGACAGGAAGGACTTCTGGGAGAAGAAACTCATCCAGGTGACACAGGTGGTAAGATGTGGAGCTGGGACTGACTTTTTTGCCAAGGTCATTGGATTGTGGTCATTGGATTGGATAGCTGATCCGACACAGCTGTTGCCAGAGTTACAGCATCCCCCACCCCACCCTGCAGAGCCTAGCAGCTCACTGTAACCCATCAGAACCAACTGCTCTGCCAGCAGCTTAGAGGGAAACGCCATGATTCTAGGCAGTTCCTCACTGGGCTAGTTCTTTGCAGTTCCAGGATAGGGGCCAGAGCATCTGGAGCTGGCTCTACCTCAAGCACTGTCACTAGAAATGGCTTTTCCCTTCAAGTCAGGGCTGGTCCTGGTACTGGCTCTAGATAAAGGGTTAGACCCAGGCCTGCAAGTGCCTCTGGCTCCAGAGCAGGCTCCAGTTCTGCCAGAGGTGCTGGCACTGGCTTGAGAGCCAGCATTGGAAATGCCTGTATCAGTGGACACAGATCAGGAGCTGGAAAAGAAAGGATCAGCAGCCTCAGTCGCTTTCCAGTGGCTTTTGTATTCACAACGACCACACTGAATTCAGGAAATTCCAGCCCCCAGATACCAGCCCCAGAAAATCTTCCAGATCAAAAGGCATCTCAGCACCTGACTCTGCCTCCAGGGTTCTTCAGGCTCCAGCTGACCACGGATATGCACATGATGCCGTAGGCCCAATCCAGGCCAGTTGACTTGCATGTGGACCAACTTTAGCTTGAACAATGGCATCTTTGGGGGTGGGTAGTGATCTCCAGAAAACTGGTGTGGCCAGCTGAGAGAAATGGAAGGGATGATGCTGGGGATGACAAGCAGGCATCAGAGTCAGAGATCTGACCTTTCCTCTCACATGGCCCTCCCAATACACCCAGGTGTGGCTCTGGGACCCTGGGCTTCTGTGGTCCGTCTATAAAGGACAGACCCAACCCTTTCCCCAACTTTCTGTGGTACCCAGGCTGGGATAGACTTGGTCATGGAGTGATTGAGGTTGCTGACCCTTTCTTCTTTTCCATTGCTTATGGCCCATAAGCAATCACTTGAGAGCCTTGGTTTTCCCCTGATATTTTCTTTCTGAAGGCCCAGGGCATGCACCTCCATGCACCTGAGGACTCGGGACTGTGACTCCAGGAAGTATGGGACCACTCTGCTGCGGCCCTTAAGAGTGGATGTGAGATGGAGGAGAGTGGGTAAAGGTGGGATCAGAGTGTGCGAGGCATGGGTATCGGGATAGCTCTGAGCCCAGTCTTCCCAATCCTTTGCAGAAAGCCTCGGACCCCCAACACAATACACAGCTCTTTGACTCTTTTCATCTTGAAGGGGAAGTCCCCAGACCTGCCTTCTCATAGGACTTACAAGAGCTACGAGACCCAGGGCTCTATCAGTCTCTCCTCAGCAACAGACCACATATGTTCTCACTTTTAGGTTGACAAGGAAGTCCTCCTTCTGGACCGAAAGTACACCCATTTTATACTTGGTCCTGAGCTCTGTAATAATGCTCAAAATCTTGAAAGATGCCTCTATATCTAGAGGTGGCCAGTGGCATCATGTTGAACATTCTGTGTTCATGACCTGCTTATGATGCCTATTATGAGAGTCTGACTCCTCAAGTAGAATGGAGGCCCAGAGTTGGCCATCTGCTTTGTTCAATTATGCCAACTGTCTAGAAAAGTGCCTGTACAAAGTGAGCCCTTAATATATGTGTGTTTGATGAATGAACTTTAATCAAAACCTTCTCAGATGTCGGAGTGGGTCTGGAGCTCCTCTGCCAGCATCCAGAGACCCTAGTCTGTGTCAAGGACAAAGACCAGCTAGAAGGAATCTAAAAGTTCCTCTACAGTGCAAAGAAAGAAGTGCATTTTGTGTGCTGTTCTAAACACAAAGGGACATGGACCATTGAGGCATGTTGAAGAAAGGATCTTCAGTGGGGGGGGGGGGGGGAGAAAAATAATGACGATTAAACAGCCACAGCACACCCAGAAGGCTTTCCATAGAGCCAGGCACTAGGGACTCACTTGTTATGTCTTAGGCCATTTTGTCCCTACAAGAATCCTATGAGTTTAATCTTCTTTCCACCCACTTTTTCCAGGAACTGTAGTGTAGAGAGCTGCAGTGATATCCCCAAAACACAGCTAGTGGATGTCAGAGTCTCCACTGTGCCTTGGAGTGGGCAGAAACTCACCTGCTCAACAGCTCCTCCAGGAACTCGGGAGCTGTAGTGGTGTCCTGGTTGGAGTCCAGAAAGCTGAGGAAGGAGGATGTGTTTCAAAAGGAAATACCCATTGCTCTCTTGTACCTAGATGTGGGATCCATGTGATGTGGATATCTTCTAGTCTCAGGGTAGGCTCATTTTTATACTAGGAGGATAATGAGGAACACACATTCAATGACAGAACCATAAACCCCTAGAGGATGCAGTTGTGGATCTCAGACCAGGAAATCCTTCAGAGGCTTGTTCAGTTGGAGGACATGGCTACCCTGATATGGCAGGAAGGGGGTTGGTAGCAGTTAAAGGTATTTCCTTTTGAAAGCCAAACGGCAAGCTCTAAAGACCCACCAGGCTGGTTTTGTTTGAAAAGGCCAAATGGCCAAAGACTAATGGCTCTCATGGAAATGCAAAAGAGTAACTAATTCACAGACTTATCCAAAACCCCTCTTTTGAAGTTGAGGGTTTACAACCCTGCTTGCAGACCCTGCTGCCTTGCATTTCCTGGAGACCATTTGTTCTTTTAAATCTTCACAAGGAGTATGTCTGGAGGGGGACAAAGCAGATGTTTCCCATACCCCTCATTCTCTTATTTGTGTGTGTCTGTCATTTTGAATCTGCTAAAAAGCGGGTTGAGTTATTATGCTTTGTTTAATGGGACATGTCTTTTAAAAACTTGATTGGCGCATGTTTCTTTATGTCATTTTATGTTTCCCTCCCTTGTGTGATGTTTCTCCCAACCCATTGGCACTGTTAAAATTCCTGCCTTTTGTTGTTAAGGTTGTGGAAAAATTGCCTGCTGCGTATGTGAAGTGCTACTGGTTATCTTAAATTCTTTCTGGGGACCACACCCCCTCCCTTCCCTAGCCTGTGTTCTCCTGAAGGAGCTCATTCTAATCCATCTGTAAAGAAACGTAAAAATGTCTCTTATATGCTACTTAGCCTTTTGCTAACTCAGTGCAAGTTAATGCTAGCCTTGAAAAAAAAATTTTTGTAATCTTTCTCTGGTAACCAAAGTACTAAATAGAGTGTTGTTGTTTTCAAATGCTAAAAGCCAGGTTAGTTGAAAGTAAGTCTGTTTCTAAAGGTGTAGGCCTTGCCTAAGATCGTAATCAACTGCTTGTCCCTGAAAACTGTTGGGAAGTCTCTTAGAGTCGTGTAACGTATGCTGAGTCCCTACTTTATATTGTAATGCTAGATAACACCTCTGTTTGTTTTTTTGGCTATGCCTGACTAGCACACCTCTTACAAGACTGGTAAAGCTTTAAATGCTAAATACTTTGCAGAACTTAGTAAGGCATGGGAACTGGCCATTCCCACCTGATTAAGTCACCTTGTAAGCCTGGTACTTCACCTAAGGGACAGGTCAAGTACTAGGCACACTGTGGAGCATAGTGTGAGACCTAATCACTTTCAATTGTCCACATCTTACGACTAAGGCTGCTGTTTAGTAATTCATGAGGATTTTTGACAATTTTGCCTGTTCATAATTTGGAATAAGTAGAAACAGATCATTTTACACCTATGTGGTCTGTTCACTCTAAAAGGTTTTGTACCAGGCCATATTGTAGACATCATTGGAAAGTTGTGGAGCAAAAAAAAAAAGGCTTCAAGGAGGGCTGAGAACACTCAGCCTGGAAAAAGCCATCAGGGTCCTAGGAATTCCTGACATTGCTCTTTATGGCTTTATTTAGTTACTTGTTTGTTTTAGAAGTCTCCTTTAAGGAATAAATTGCAAGTGTTCAGAGCAAATTCTGGGTTTTCAAGAAACGTGGCCAAGAGAGTGTGTGGTGGTCTGTGCCCTCAGACACCCCAATGGGACAAATTTTGAATAATTGGAGCAAACTAAAATTACGTGGTTTAAAATTTTAAATTAATAATAAGTGCATTATTAAAAATCAAATTTGAACTCACTACAAGTTAGCAGATAGTAAGATTTGGAAAGGAGTAAATCTATCTAGGAATTAAATTCACTTTGTAGACCAAAAAAAAATAATAATAATAAAATAAAATGGTCAAAAGTTCTGTGTGCAGAGTCATTTTAAAAATTTATTTCACGACTTTGCAAACAAAATTATATCCTATAGAATACTAAGTACCAAACTCCAGAAGCTTAACTTAGAACTATGAATACCAAACTCCCAATTATAGAAAGCCTCTGAAGTTCTTAGAAACTGAAACATTAAGAAAAAAAAGAGGAGAAGAACTCCAAAATTAGCACTAACTAGAGGAAAGGTAAACAAATTGGCAGTTGCCACTAAAAGCAAAGCTCCAGCCACCCAAAAGAGGCTTGATAAGGATAAAACTGCTAAGGGGGATGGTATCAGCTGCTATGAATGTAGTCAGCTGGGCGCTTAAAGCACAATTGTTCTTGATGGCCTAAGCCCCCAGGACCTTGTCCAACATCCGGATTAAAAAGCCACTGAAAGAGATGGTGCGGTCTCTCCCAATGGGTGGGGAAACACCTAGCTCGGTGATGGTGGCTGTTGACTGAAGGGGGAGGGGCACGGCCCAGCACAGCACTTTGTTTGCCATCAACCCAGAGAATCCTTGGGTCTATATGACTGTGGCTGGCGTCCAAATTAATTTCTTAATTAATACTGAGGCTAAGTTTTTAGCCCTTGTGCTCATACTGAACTTCTTTCTCCTAAAACCTGCTCTCTAGTGAAAGTTAAAGGTGTTCCAAAAGTTAAATGTTTCACCTACCGGTTACTAAAAGGTGAATTCAAATTATGACTGTAAAAGATTATCTATAAATAAATAAAAAAGAAAGCAAAGAGAAAATATAAAAAGGTTGTTGGTATACAAATAAGGTTTTAGTAAGAAAACAAAAAAGGAGGAATATGAGAAAAAGGATATCTTTATCTAAAAAAGAAATCTAATATGGTAAATTTCTGTCCTATAATAAAGTAAATAGTTATCTGAGAATTTTTAAAAAGGGGGTAGAAAACAAAAATAAAATAGTATAAGCATGCCAAAAATGATATAAGGAAAGTTTATGAGAAAAAAAAAATGTATATATATATATATATACAGAAGAAGTTCTATAAACAATCTAGGCATAATAAAATCTTTTCTGGATGCAAGTCTCCAAACATTTTTAAATTTCTCTTCAAATTTTATATAAGATTTACTTAAGTGCCTAGTTCAAATTATAGTCTAAAACAATCTGTCAGGCTACCATTATAGCCTAGAAATACATTAAAAACTCCAAAGGCTAGTACTTGTAATAAAGCCGCAGAAATTAAAGTTTATCATTTAAGTTATGTTAATAACTTCGGGTCTTGTAGCTTTTGTACAAAAAGGTAATCAGCCACTGCCTACAATTGTCAAAATATGGGCCTGACTTTATTCCTTTTATTAAGTTAGAATCCAGTAATTTCATTACAACATAATGGTCATGCAAGAATTCCAGTCAGTGCCAGCAAACAAATCTGGATGCCTCAAGTCAGGCAGGAAGAGATTTCTGATATCTGGCTAGGCAGGACTACGCCCATTATCAGCTCTGAAAAAGTTACAGAAGACAGACCTTCACCCCTCAGCACCCCAAATAATTATGGGATCGAAAAATCTCTAAAGAATAAATAATTGAGGCAGGTTAGCTAGCACAGGCTAGATATAAATAAATTTCCTATAGGTAGGTTTTAAAAGGCGTTCAAACGTTTCTACTTCAGGCCAAGTGGCAACCTATCCTACCTCTTGGCAAATCCAGGGAAAACTCCATCATATGTAGAACTAGGACAGTACAATCTTTCAATTTACAGTTGAGCATAATAATCACTAGAAATCCTTTGGAGACACAAGTAAACTAAACATAGGTATTTGGTATTGCATTACTCAGGATCCAAGTCCCTAAAATGGAATTTGATAAACCTTTGAAATTGTTTAACAGTAGGCCTTTTCCTACACCTCTGAAAGAAAGGGGGCCACAAACATAAATGCTCATAAAAAAATGTGTTGTCCATTTGGAACAAATTTTAATCATAGTTTATAAGCTTATTTCCCTAGACACTTTTTGAACCAGAAGAAACTCAAACACCCCAAGGGAGTAAGTGCTGCTAAAAATTAAAGAACGGAAGGGCCCAACCAACAACTGTAAGAAAAGAAAAAAACCAGCCGGACTCGGTGGCTCAGCCTGTAATCCCGCGCTTTGGGAGGCTGAGGTGAGTGGATTGCCTGAGCTCGCGGGTTTGAGACCCGCCTGGGCAGGCGAGACCTCATCTCTACAATAAATCAAAAAATTAGCCAGGCGTGGTAGCACACGCCTGTAGTTCAGGTCGATGCTGCGGTGGCCGGGAGCGGCCACTGCACTCCAGTCTGGGTGACAGAGTGAGACTCCAACTCAAAAAAAAAAGAAAAGAAAAAAACCCTAAGGGTGATCCTGTTCCTATACTAGTCTACAGAATTTAAATACCTAACTTCTCTATCATGATGAAACCCCCTCTATGAAGCCTCAAAGGGGGGTGAGCAGGAGTCTCTGCTATGGGAAAAAGCCCAAAAACAGGCCTTTAAATGAATCAAACAGGCTTCTCACCTTTTGAGATTCTTTATGGGTGGCCACCCCCTCTCATTAAGGGCATACAGAAAGACTTAAAGAAATTAGGAAGTCTTAGGTTCAGTCCTAAATGCCATCTATTATCAAGTCAAAGAACAATTGCCAATTAGTTTAACTACCGATGCCCATTCTTTTAAGCCAGGTGATATGGTATGGGTAAAAAAAAAAATGGAATGTATAACCTCTAAAGCCCCTCTGGAGGAGGCCATTTACTGTTCTTTTAAATAGCAGAATTAAGCTGGCCTTCCAGGACTAGGAGTTCACCGCAGATTCAGCAACACCCCTGAAGCTGACCCTCTAGAAAGTCAAAATTTCTCAAGCCCTGCTCTAGAAGCCTGAGAATACTTCAAGCCCTGCTTCAGTCACAGACCGGAGGCTGACTGATCGATGCACGGCAGAAGGTTAAAGATTCAGCTTAAGAACTCAGTGGACATTAGTGATAAGCCATTGTTTTGTTTGGTCAACCTTTATATTTGCTAAACTGTTTGTCATTTTAATTGCTGTAGAACTAACTTTATTTGCGTAGAATTAACAGAGTTGTCCCCATTGAGCATGTTAGAAAAAGGTTTCACTAGCATTCCCATTCTTTCTTATAATAGGAAATGTTCTTGCGCTTTTATGTATTTCTGTCTAATTTGGGTGTTTATCGTTTCCCTCACACACCCAGCATGTACATGTATAAAAACTACCTGGCCAGACGTAAGAGTTTTCCGTCGTTATTCATCCCAGCCAGAAGTTTGTTCTGGTGGCCAACAAGGTCTGTTTGGTATCGGGCATCTGCTTATGCAACTAAATCTTCTCAATGTACTAAAGGTCTATTTTGGACATATGGAAAGGTTGCATATGCCCAGCTCCCAGCATTATAAAAAGGCACGTGTACCATAGAAATAATCCAGCCAGGATTTTTCCTTCTGCCTAACCCAAGGTGGGATAAACTAGGCATTCCCCTTTGTAAAAGCCTCAAAACATAAGATGCTCGATCCCTCGACCAAGTTCCTAATATAGGAGAGACACAGGTTTGGAAAAATAACAAATGGCCACCCCAGAAAATTATAAATACTTATGGCCCAGCCACATGGGCACAAGATAGGAGTTGGAAATGCCGCACGCCTATATATATATATGTATATATGGCATATATATATATGCTAAATTGCATTATCAGGTTACAAACTGTCTTGGAAATTATAACTAATCAAACAGCCACGGCTTTTGAGCTTGTTACTCAGCAGCAAGCCCAAATGCGTGCAGCTATTTATCAAAACCGCTTAGCTTTGAACTACCTGCTGGCGGAAAAAGAAGGAGTATGTGGTAAATTTAGTAGCTCTAATTGTTGTTTGCAAACAGATAATAGTAAAGTTATAACTGATATAGCCACCAATGTTAAAAGCCTTGCCCATGTCCCAGTGCAAAAATGGCAAGGCATAGAAATCAGCAATTGGTTTAAAAACATGTTCTCGGGTCTAGAAAATTTTAAGTATATTATTGAATCTGTAGTCCTATTGGTGGGATCCTCCTGTCTTATCCTCCCTTGCATAGCCCCAATAATTATGAACGCCATTTCTAAGTTTGTGAAAACAGTTATTAAACGAAAAACTGCGCCCCAGATAAAATTAAAAATAATGATGCTTTAAATCTATAAAAGATCAAGCATCAAGGGGGGAATGATATGGCAGGAAGAGGGTTGGTAGCAGTTAAAGGTATTTCCTTTTGAAAGCCGAACGGCAAGCTCTAAAGACCCACCAGGCTGGTTTTGTTTGAAAAGGCCAAATGGCTAAAGACTAATGGCTCTCATGGAAATGCAAAAGAGTAACTAATTCACAGACTTATCCAAAACCCCTCTTTTGAAGTTGACGGTTTACAACCCTGCTTGTAGACCCTGCTGCCTTGCATTTCCTGGAGACCATTTGTTCTTTTAAAAAACTGATTTTGCTGAGTACAGCCTTGTAAGATTCCAAAGAGAATGTGTAATCGCTCAACACGACCCCCTCCCTTATGTAAACAAGGGTATAAGACCCCTCTTCTTCCGTTCTGCGAGGCTCGACCTAAAAGCGTTAGGCTTGTCGAGCCTGCCAGGCTAGCCGGCGTAGTAAAGTGCCACTTCCTGTAACAGTCTCGGTGTCACGATCTCTCTGTCTTCCCGCTACAACCCAAGGTGGAATTGTTCTAGTCTTTAGGTGTTAAACTTGTTGTGGGGCGAAGGATTTAGTAAATCATGAAGACCTTCAAGGCATTCATGGCACTTGGTCAATATGGAACAACAAGCCCCCATCTTTATTAATAGCCTGTAGAGAGAGCATCATCCCAAAGAAGCCTCAAAAGCAACCTCATTGTAGAGATGAGAAAACAAAGGCTAGATTTGGGATATCAAATGGCTTCTCAACAGTAGATTGGTCATACAGAGATGTATCCATGGTGAGGGCTGCATGAAATAATCCCTAAGCCCCTGAGATACTTTCTGCTCCTGACATGAAGAGAAAGGGCCTAGGGAAGCCTCACTTCCTCCCCCTTTTTGGAGCCAGTGCACAGGGCAAAACACTCCAGAAGACTCCTTTTTATTTACAGCAGCATAATTTTCTTTTTTAAAGAAGGAGTGGTGTGTAACAACGCAAAGGGTATCTGGTCCTAAACAAGGGAAAGTGAGGACTGGTTGGAGGCCCAAACTTCACCTGCAAGTAGATTACTTATGTACCTAAATCCTGTCTTGTACCCACATCTCCATAATAAAGTTACAAAAAGAGAGCGTCTGGAGAAGTAGCTGCAGCAATCTCAGACTTGACAAAGGGATAAAGGCTGAGAGCCTTCAGGGTGGGGAAAAAGTCCATCACGGGCAAAGCATCTGAGCCGACGACTTGGGGGAGAGAAAATCCAAATAGGTAGTTAACAACTAGAGGTGACTCACACATATCAGTTGGGAAAGTGGAAATGAAAGGAACAATACAACTTTATTTCCCACAGAGAAACAGGTTGCCAACACTAAAAGAATGCTAACATCCAGGGAAGGCTGGATGCAGAGAAGCAGCTACATTTCAGGGCTGCTGGTGATGACGTTCCTCCCACTTGGAAATTAATCTGACTGTAACTATAAACACTTTACATGTGCATAGGCTTTCACCAAGTAACGTGTTCCCTGGGAGTCTATTTTTTGGCAGAGGTATATGTTATGAGCTGAATTGTGTCCCCTCCCGAAATTCCATTGGTTCATATTCAAACCCCCAGTACCTCCAAATGTGGTTGTATTTGGACATAGGATGCCTAAAGGGATAATGAACATTCAATGAGCTCATTGAGGTGGTCCCTAATCTAATATGAATGGAAATTTTATAAGGTTAAGTGGTGAGTCCCCAGAAAAGCACAAGAGAAGCCCCTGTGAACACAGAGATAGAAGACAGACATCTACAAGCCAAAGAGAGAGGCCTCAGAGGTATCAGAACAGCCAACAGCTTGATGTCAACTTGTTAGCCTCCCGAATTGTGAGAGAATAAATTTATGTTGTTGAAGCCCTTTAGTGTGTAATGTTGTGTTATGGCAGCCCTAGCAAACAGTCACAGCCTATTGGGACACACACAGGATGTTCCCGGCAGCACAGCTGTCAGGGAAGTAGAATTTTCTCATGTCAGGCTTCACAAGCATTGAAAAGCTGAATTGTTGTGGGAAACAGCCTCCCTTAAGGAATACTACGAAGGCATGTGGGGGCACAGTCTGCATGGATGGCAACAGGGGTGAGTTCCTGCGATGATACAATACAGACAAATGCATAGAGTAGCTTAACTCCCTTTTTGTGTAAGCTCCCAGACCTTTGTGTGCAAAGTTCCCTAGTAAAGCTGGTGGTTTGTAAATCTTGGAGAAAGTCTGTCAGAACAATGGATCTGCCTGTTCCAGAAGATACCTGGGGCTGGGAGTTCAAACAATAAAACCAGTAGCAACATGCAAAGATATGCATGGCCTAGTGTAAAGTGAAAATGAAACAACACAAAACATTTTCTTTGATAGTCTTACAAGTATGTGAACAGGAAGTGTGTACCCAACAAGTTGCCACAGGGGACTCATGGAGACCGATTCCAATGGAAGGGGATTGTGGGTCACTCAAGTGGGAAGACTCTAAAACAGAGGCCAGGGTGTCCCTACATTTGCGTCTGGGTCCTGGGCTCACCTTCATCTTCTCAGGTCCCTGTCCAAGAAGGTCCCTGCACGCCAGGTCTCACCTTGGCACAGTTATGGCCATATTTGGTAGCATGTACACCTGCCCTTTGTCCAAGGACTCATAAAGCAGCTCCTCATGGGCCACCCGCATGTAAACCTGACAGCTGGCCAAGAGGTGTTAATGGCCTTCTTAGCTGTCCCCACAGAGGGACAGCTCCGTTAGAAATTCTGCTCCCCAGGTCAGGCACACAGGATCATCTACATAGACTTCCAGTTGGGAAGGAAACCAGATGACACCTTGTAATCCTGGGATTCATATCTAAGTAAACAAGCTTGGCCTCAACACCTTTCCATGCTGTCAGCCATGGCCTGAATATGAACCTGCCAGGCCCACCAGGCTTCCCACACTTGTCTTCCTGCTCCTGTTCTGAGAGGGCCACTTCATGTCTTCCTCTCTCCTCCAAAGGGTGGGAGGTGGTGTGGGTCTACCATGGCAGGATCACAGGAAAGGCCTGGCCTTAATGGGCCTGAGATTTCCTGAATTACCAGTGTGCGCTTCGGCAAGAGGCGGATAAGGCATGAACCAATGTCTGTATTGTCTGAAAAGGCTCTCACTTTAGGTCTTTCTGAAGCAAGAACCTCGAAAAATGGACATACAGCAGGAGAACTTCTTGCTCTCCTGAGAGCTCCCACCAAGTGAGCTGGATACAAAACTGTCTCTACATTAGAGTGCCTGGTTATGAGAGATCTAAGTTCTCCTGGGTTCTGTCACCAAAAAGTGAGGTCACCTTTTCAAGAGTCTATCACCTGAGCCCCTTTTTTCCCACAAGACCTTCCCAAAAGCCCCACTGGATTGCTGACATATCACTCTGCTCCACCATTTCTACCTCTTACCTGTTCACAATTATGCAGACACAGTACCCATCAGTCCCCTTGGAAGAGCTGAATGAAGCCAGGGCTCCAAGTTAGAGGAAACAGTGCTTGGCCTAAACCTTCTTTGTTTTTACCAGTTCTGTGACCCTAAAAAAGTCATTGTGGGGGTAAAGCCTCCCCATCCTCCTCACATGCACAATGGGGATCATGCTGGCATCTCCTTCCTAGGGAACACATCAGGAATGCATGAGATAAAACTTACAAAACTCATGCTTTGGTGACAGATGTCGACATGCACACACTTAGAAAAGGAAAGCCTGGGGTTTCAGCAGTGTGAACTTGGGAATGTCACTTCCACTCAGGGCCTCATTTCCCATTACGCACCAGGAAGAGGTTGTCATGAGGTGAAATTGAAAGATCACCATCCTCTGTCGTTAACTCTTCTCAGGTCATCCCATTATATTTAGTATTAGATCCATGTGGAGAACTACTACCTTTCTTTCTGATTCCGTCTGATGTTCCAGGCTTACCTTAATGATTTCTTGCCCCAAACCTGAAATCAACCATTTCTTCAAGGAACTCTGGTGTCCTCCTCTTTAAGAAATTTGGATTTAGGGCCATTGCCTTACTGTACCGGTATGGCCATGTGCTCTTTGAGCTACAGCTGCTGCCATATTTCCTAAACTCTGGCCTCCTCTCCTACCTTGGAGAGGTAAATCCTCTCTCCCTCCCTCTCTCTCTCTTTCTCTCTCACTTTCTAAATAAACTATTTTCTAATCTAGGAGAAGAAAAGAAAAATATATATAGATTCAACGTGTTGATATATGTATACATTGTGTGCTGATTGACCATAATCAAATTAATGAACACATCTATCACCACCCTTAGTTATCATTTGTGTGGTATGATTGTGTGAGTATGTGTGGGGTAATGTGCCCTCATCAAATTTCAACGAAACTCTGCAGTAATCAGTGTACAATGTATACGTATATCAAATGATCACATTGTATGCCTTAAATACATATATAGATGTTTATCTATTAAATATTTTAGGAATTTTTAAAGTCTGAATTCAGACACCTCATGCCTGGAGAAAGAATTGAACATCCATGAATTGAATTACAAGGCTGATACAGACAGTTAGCTCATAGTATTGTCAGCTCACTGCCCATCAGCAAAATATCCAAGATTATTAGATAAGATTAAATGAGAGGGAACAAAATGAAAAATAATTAAAGGGCAGAGTGGTTCACCTGATTACAAAAATCAGGATAAATAATCCTCATGCCCATGCTAAGCACTGAATGATTGGTGATGGTGATGCAGTCAGTTTCTTCTGAAAAGTCAGAAAACCCCAGTGAGGGATTTGGGCTAGAGAGTGGCCCCATGATAAAGGGTCACACCCTAGAAGCACCCTTCATAGTGGACTCCTTTGCTGCACTTGACGGCCTACTGTTGAGATGAAAACCAGGAGGACCAGTCTCTTATTCTTACTCCTTCCTCCATTCTTTGCCCTCCTTCCTCCCAACACATACTCAGAGCAGCTCTTAACTTTGCCACCAGTCAAGAACCTTACTGCCCTGTTCACACTATTCTTCTGCAACCAAAGATGATAACTGCTTGTTTCCAAGGCTGGGTGAAGAGGAGAATGGTGCACGTTTCCTACCTACTTCCTCCCACCTCAGGCTTCTCTCTTCCCTTTCCCAGGCAGGACTTATATAGTTCCAGATATGGGCTCTGGGGGAACTGGTATCTGGTATGAAATCCCATCAGCCTGCAGTCCTGAATATGTAAGTCTCCTGGAATAGACTTACTGAGTAAACATTGGACAAAGTCACTTGACCTTCCTGAGCTTCCCTTTCCCAACTGTCAACTGAGAATGACAACTAACATTCGCCTCCCTTATCTCTCAAAGTCATCACAAAGTTCTCCTGGGAAGCATCATGAAGTCACATGTGGGAACAGGCTTTGCAATGTACGAAATATCATTCAAATATCAGTTGATACTGTTCTCATTAGTCCCACGGATAAAAAATGCTTAAGTCTTTAATCCAAACCTTGAAAAGAAAGTATTCTTTTCATTCATTTTGCTAGCGATACTTCCCTTATTCTTACATCTTTGGTTAAGAGCAGAGCCCTGAAGTCAACCATGATTCAAGCTACACCAGTGACTAGCTCTGTCACTTTAGGAATACTACTTGAGCCCTCTTTACCTCAGTTTTCTCATTTCTCAAATGGGGATAACAATAGTACGTACCAAAATAAGGTGCCCAATTCAGTGCATAGCAGCAGAAAGCCCAATTAAGGTTAGTTAATATCACATACATAATTGACATCCTCAGGTCTTAGGTTTTCTTCAGACTAGAGCACTTTCCTTCTGCAAGACTTTTTCACTCTACATGGCACTTTCTTGGATATTGTTTGTACTCTTCACATACTTGAAACGTTCAAACACCCCCAGGATTCCACTGGGAGGTGCTGGAATTTGGATTTCTTGCTCTGTAAAATTAAGCCACAATATTTACCTCCAGGGGGGTTATAAGAATGAATGAGCTAGAGTATGTGAAATATCTTAGCACAACGTGCTTCAGAAATTAGTAGTTCCCCTTCTCACCCACGCCTCACCACAAATCCTTGTTGTGAAAAAAACATGTAAGAGTGAATGACTGAGAAAATCTCACAGTGCTAACCTCTAGTTGTAGACATAGACAAAAACAGGGACGGACAAAAACAGTGTTAGGTAGTAGTCAGTGCAATGAAGAAATTTCATGTTGCATGAAATGACAAGGAATAATCAGTGGTTCTCTCAGACAGAGGGTTAAGACAGGCCTCTGAGGAGAGACGTTTGCTCAGACTTGGAAGTATTTCTCTTATGCTTGTTCAGTCAGGGCTCATAAGGATACTAAGTTGTGATTATCTAATCTTTAGATAAACAATGTCAGACAGGTTTCACTCTAGATATAACTGTTCTCTCTTTTGGAAAAAAAAAACAGAAATTAAGGTCACACTAATCATAGATATTCAAGTTTGAGTCTTGGGTTTCCCGTATTAAAAGGTATCTTTGTACTTAGTCAAGAAGTTCTCAAGAGAAGAACATTCATTTTCTTTGTCTTTCTAAGTACAACAGGGTAATTGATACGAGCCACAATGGAAAACTGCATGAGTCTTAGCAGAGCACAAGCCAAAGTAAGTTAGTGTTGCATACCCTACCCAATTCCTACGCTACAGTCTTGAGGGAGGGAAAAGAGACCAACTTGCAAAAGTCTGGATTGTTCTGAGTGACATGGGGGGAGGAGTAATGGGGGACAGTCATCCAAAAGTGACTGAGCTCTGATCTCAGACTCAAGAAGCTACAATGTAACATGGGTGCAAATGGAGGTCATTATGTTAAGTGAAATAAGTCAGGCACAGGAAAACAAAAATTGAATATTACATCTCATTAACACATGAGACCTAAAAATGTTGATCTCATGGAGGGAGTGAGTAAAATAGTAGATGTCAAAGGATGAGAATGATGTGTGGGTTGCCGAGAAAATGAAGAGAGATTGACTATGGGTAAAAACAAGAAGTTAGGTGAAAAGAATAAGTTTTAATGTTCAACAGCAAAGTAGAGTGACTATAGTTAGCAGCAGTGTATTACATATTTCAAGTAGAAAGGATCTGCAATGTTTCCAATGCATAGAAATGATAAATGCTCCAGATAGTACTTTCCTAATTACCCTGAGCTGGTCATTACACTGCATGTCACAAAAAATTTATAAGTTCCCAATAAATATGTGCAAAATACTGTGTATCAATTAAAAAGAAAAATAAATTTTTACAAAAGAGGCTGCAATTAGCATGTCATCGTCATCCTTCCAGAAGGAACCTTACAAAGTTACCAGGGACATATCTCCCTTCATCTGATTCTTCCTAGGATAGAACAGGTGGAAACTAAACAAGCAGTGAGCTTGGAGGAGTTGCTAACATTCTTCCTAAGGGGAAGTCTGCCAGGACTCTGAGTGTCCTCTATCCTAGTCAGGGCTGGGGAGATATGGTCTGGATAACTGATATATTTTTCTTTCTCTAAATCCCCAATGAATGAGCTTTTCTTTTTAATGCTTAGTAGGCAAAGTTTAATCTTTTAACTATGCAAATAGGTCAGAAGAAACTGAAATAAGCAGTAGATGTTTGGAGCTGGTCAAAAGAAGGTGTCATCCCAAAAGATACCCTCCAGAGCAAGGTGACTACTCTCACACAGGGGTTCTCCATCTGGGTTCTGGTCTTTCCTGACCCACCAAGGTTCCAGGTATACTTCATCCTGCTGGGGGAGCACACGTCCTGCTGCAGTGATGGTCCAGTGGCTCCAGGGCTTCCTGTGGACATGCCACAAGTTCCACTCCATGACTCAAGGGATCATATGATCAACTGAGGGGAAGTTAGGGTTGTTCTTGTAGGCTGCTGCTGCTTGTCTACTTTGCCAACCACAGAAACCACAGTTTTATAGCAAGTTGCAAGCTCCTTGGCAACTCAACCTACTAGAATCTATTTGTAGCATCTTTGCTGTAACTTGTGCTGGAGACCAAGAAATAAATAAAATATATTCCCTATCCTCAAGTTTTTCAGAACATGGTGGGGTGATGGAGACAGAAACAAATACCAATGAGACAGAGTGGCAATGTATCAAAATATGGGCATTAACAAAGGTCTTGGGAGCTCAGAAGAGGACTAACTAATTCTGCCTGAGGGAGTCAAGATGGGTACCATGAAGAAGCAACATTTGTGCAGGTTCTTGAAGAAGAAGATCGGGAGACAGAGAAGGAGGATAGCAGCACTCCAGATCAAGCAGAGGAAATATGCCAAGATTTCACAGGAAGAAGATATACACTGTTTAGGAAAGAGCACAGTGCTTGAAGCATAGTATCATGGTCAGTTTTATGTGAAAAATTGTCCAGGCTATAGAATCCAGTTAATTCAGTCAAACACGAATCTAGCTTTGTGAAGGAATGTTTAAATGTCATTCATGTCTACAATCAGTTGACTCTGTTTAAAGGATTTTCCTGGATCGTTGGAGTGAGTCTGATCTAATTGATTGAAAGGTCTTAAGAACAGATCTGAAGAAAAATAAATTTATCCTGTGGACAGCAGCATCAGATCCTACCTGAGAATTTCTAGCATGCCCTCCTGTCTGGATGCTTTGCCTTACGGATTTCAGACTTGCCTAGCCAGTTTCCACAAGCCAGTGCCTTACAATATAAATTTCTTCACATGTACACATGTCCTTGTGGTTATATTTCTCTGATAGAACCCTGACTGATACACATGGGAAAGGTGGAACACAAGGTGGATGAGTGCTTCATTCCAAAAGCAAATGATTCTCCAAAAGTGCTCCCATCTATATTCAGAGCTCGGAGGTTGGAAATGAGGAGAGGACATGGAATAAGAAAAAAGGCCAGGACTACCAGCTCCTGTGTTAGTTCAGTGTTTGTTCATCCAGAGAATTTCCACTTTTATCTGTTTCCTTGTAGGATTTCATTTGAAAAACAAGATTCATTCTTCAGGTGTTAGAAATCAACAATGAGAGAAGTACTTCCAGAATAAGGTCATGATGAACTTTGCATACACTCTCCAGAATGAAACAACCATAACTTGTGAAAATTAAAAGCAAACAAAGCAAAAAAGGTTAAAATGTATGAAAATTGTCATAAGGGCAGTCAGCAAATGAAGAAACATTTTCCAAGAAAATCTACCAATCTCAGTAGAGAAGTGAGAGACTGTGATGTTTAAGCCATGACCATTTTCTCCCTCTCCTGCAACCAGGTCAGTAAAACAGAAACACTACTCTAAGGATGTGCAGCAAAAAGAACAGTGTACCATTTTGCCCAGCTCCAACTCTAAGGGCAGACCACCAGCACTTATCATCATCATCCCTGGCTCCATGTTGCAGAAACTTTCTTCCAGAAAAGCTTGAACAAGGAGTCTGAAGCTTCCTTCTTCCACCCAGCCTCTACTCTTAGGGCACAAGCCCTATCCCTGGGACACCAGGCCAAGAATACTGGGTGCAGAACGCCCATACTCCACACCACTCATAGGGCAGAAATTTCATGACAAAAGCAAAGATTCCATGCCAAGAAAGGCAGAAGAATAGGAGTTACTACCCCATCTAGTACCCCACCCACCCATAGAGAAGGGAAGAAATATAAGAAAAACACCACAGTCAGCAACCCAAACTGCAGAGTAATGGCACAGAAAGTCAGCACAGGGTGAGAGGCAGGGCATAAGAACAAAATACCTTATTTGCAGTTCAAGCATAAGATCATTGTCAAAAAACAATGGAGATTGTCAAAAAACAATGGAGATTTTGGTGGTAAGCAGTTAAGAAGCTGATAGCAGCTTAATGGCATTTATCACCTTCAGTCTTTTTTGTCTGCCTCAGATTTCAAATTCTGTATCAATGCATTTTCAAATTCTTTGAGTAGGGCAACCCTCTCAGGTCCCCTTCCGCTATGGGAGCTTTTCTGTCCTCTCAATAAATCCTGCTTTCAAAAAAATTTCTTTTGAGTATTTCTTCCTCCAGATAAAATATACATTTCCTCTACTGAAAACTTTATATTACCTATTGCTATTGTTTTTCTTTTTCTTTCTTTTTTTTTTTTTTAGTTGGAGTCTCATTCTGTTGCCCAGGCTGGAGTGCAGTGGCATGCTCATGGCCACCGTAGCCTCGACCTGCTGGGTTCAGGCGATTCTTCCACCTCAGCCTTCCAAGTAGCTGGAACTAAAGGCACGTGCCACCACGCCCGGCTAATTTTTTGATTTTTTGATTTATTGTAGACATGAGGTCTCACCAAATTACCCAGGCTGGTCTCAAGCCCCTGGACTCAGGCAATCCTCTTGCCTTGGCCTTCCAAAGTGCTGGGATTACAGGTTTGAACCACTGCACCTGGCTGTTATTGTTTTTTTGTTTTGTTTTGTTTTGTTTTTAGTTGGAGTCTCACTCTGTCTCCCAGGCTGGAGTGCAGTGGAACACTCACCGCCACCCCAGCATCAACTTGCTGGACTCTAGCGATCCTTCCACTTCAGCCTTCCAAGTAGCCAGAACTGCAGGCACATGCTACCATGCCCAGCTAATTTTTTTTATTTATTGTAGAGATGAGGTCTCGCCAAGTTGCCAGGGCTGGTCTCGAACCCACAGGTTCAGGCAATCTACTCACCTCGGCCTCCCACCGTGCTAGGATTACAGGCTGAATCACCAAGCCCGGCCCTGTTATTGATTTTTTAACATCAGAATTTCCATTTGGAAAATGGAAGCTAAGCCATAAACCAGCTAGAAGATATGATAGAAACTAAAGAAAGAGACAGCTAAGAAGAGCATTTCTTAGGTCAAAACAAATTTCAAAACCTGGTCTCAAAAACTGTTCCTGCAAAAGAATCCAAACTTGTTTAGATCATACTGTGAAACAATGTATGCCTCCAGAGAACTGTCAAAAACAGCAGAGCAATCATCCAGCCATTGCTGGAGGTTCATAGCTGAGTATGATACCAAAAGAGACAACATATCAAGAAAGGAGACAGTCAAAGAGAACACTACAAAAAGCAGTCTAATTACAGTGCCCAATGCTGTGCCCCTTAAGAAGCAACATCGGGGGGGCAGGGAGGTGGGATTAACGGTAGTCAATATCTGTCTGTGGATGGGGCGGCGGGGGGCACCCCTTACAACAAGGGTGCCTGAATTATGCATATTTGCATACCTAACCCTTAACTGTACCCCACAATTTTAAAATAAAAAATATGTTTAATTAAAAAAAGAAGCAGCAACATCAGAGGCTACACATTGTGGAGGAAATAGTCTCTACTGTATATCCAGTTAAGTTATTACATAAATAAACAACCAAACATCAACAACAACCTAGCATGAGGGTCAAAATGAGTATCAGTGAGTGTATAGAAATACAGTTTTTAATGACAAAAAAGTGAGTCATTGTATGAGTCCATTTTACACTGCTAAAAAGAAAACTCGAAGGCAGGGTAAATTATAAAGAAAGGGGGTTTATTTGGCTCACAGTTCCGCATGGTGCTAACATCTGCTTCTGATGAAGTCTTGGGAAGCTTTCAATCATGGTGGAAGGTGAAGGGGGAGTAGGAGTGTCACATGGTGAGTGTGGTAGCAAGAGAGAGAAGGAAGACAGCAGGTTCTTTTAAACAACAAAGTCTCTGTGACAGACTCGCATACCATGTGCTTTTATGCTAATCTGCTAGATGTCTTCACATTTTCTGTATAGGTTCACTCTAAGTAAGAATTTAGCAGAGTAGATCCTGTTATCAGAAAAATGATTTTTTCCTTCATTTGAGGCCAACAGGTGGCAAATTATTCCACCCATGAAAACAGTTTGCAGTGTAATGTACTGCATCTGATAGCATGCTCTGTTTTTATTCAGTAAGTGAAATATTTTCCCACATAAAATAAACTTTTGAAGAAAACTGAAAGAAAACCTTAGATGTCCCCATTGATGTTAAAGAGAAAATACAAACATACATGTGGTAAAACTCTGTATAATAACTGAATGTTGTGCGAAAAAAAAGTCTCACATGAACTAATCAGTTGCATTCTTATACACTAACAATGAAAAATCCAAAAAGAAAATGATTCCATTTGTAACAGCATAAAAAAAAAAAATACTTAAGAACAAACTTAACCAAGGAGATAGAAAACTTGTACACTGAAAACTACAAAATATTGTTGAAAGAAATTAAAGACACTAATAAAATACATTCTATGTTCATAGATTGGAAAACTTGATATTGCTAAAATGTCAATATTACCCAAAGCAATCTGAAGATTCAGTGCAATGCCTAACAACATTCCAACTATGATTTTTGCAAAAATAGAAAAGGTCATCCTGAATTTTAATTCATATGGAATTTAAAGGGACCTGGAATAGCTAAAATGATGTTTAAAAAATAAAGTTGGAAGACTCAAATTTCCTGATTTCAAAACCCACCATATCAGCACAATATGGTAGTGGCATAAAGACAAACATATAAACTAGTGAAATAGAAGAGAGAGCATAGAAATAAACACTGACATACAACATCAAATGATTTTTGACAAGGTTACCAAGTCTATTTAATGAGGAAAAGAGAATCTTTTCAATGGTATTAGAAAACCTGGATAACCACAAACAAAACAATAAGGCTGGATCCTTACCCTATAACATACACAGAAATACTCAGTGGAACAACCCTAAATGTAAAACCTAAAAATAAAATTCTTAGAAGACAACATAGGAGGACACCTTTATGATATTGAATTTTGCAATGGATTTCTTGGCTATGACACCAAAAACACGGGCCAAATAAAGATAGACAAGATAAGCTGGACTTCATCAAATGTAAAACTTTTGTGCATCAAAGAACACCAGCAGAGTGCAAAAGCAACCCATGAAATGAGAGAAAATATTTAAGAGGTTAATAAATATTTAGAATATATAAGAACACCTATAACTCAACAGCATAAAATCCAACATTCCAAATTTAAAATGGGCAAAAGACTTAAATAAGCATGTCTACAAAGATAATATACAAATGCAACAAGCACAGTAAAAGATGCTTGGCATCATTAGTCATTAGAGAAATGCAAATCAAAACTACATAAAATACTAACTCACTTTCATTAGGATAGCTATTATAATTTTAAAAATAAAAACAGAAACAGCATGTGTTGATGAAGATGTAGAGATATTCAACCTTTGTTCACTGTTGGTGGGATTGTAAAATGCTATAACTTCTATGGAAAGCAGCATGGTGGTGTCTCAAAAAATTAAAGATAGAGTTGCTGTACAATCTAGCAATGTCACTTTTGGTTTTATACCCAAAACAATCTTGAAAACATATTTGTGCAACCATATTCATTACTGTATTTATCACAATAGTCAAGAGATGGGAGCAGCTCAAATGTTCATTGACATATGAAGGAATTTTTAAATGGGATACTATTCAGACTTTAAAAGGAAGGAAATTCTGACACAAGCTACAACATGAAAGAACCTTGAGGAAATTATGCTAAGTAAAATAAGCTAGATAAAAAAGGACAAATATTGTATTACTCCACTTACATAAGATACCTAGAGTAGTCAAATTAGTAGAGACAGGAAGGAAAATGGTGGTTTCCAGTGCTGGAGGAGAACAAAATGGCATATTTTTAAATGAGTGCAGAGCTTCAGTTTGGGAGCATGAAAAACTTCTGAAAATGGACAATGCTGATGGTAGCACAACAATATGAATGTGTTAATACCACTGAACTGTATACCTAAAAAATGACTGAAATGGTAAATTTCATGCTCTGTGTATTTTACCACAATTTTTAAAACTTTTATAAAATATAATTACTTTAAAAATGAAAAAGTACAAAATAAAGTAAATTTAATCTTACATATATTTAATCACAATAAAAAAGAATCTTATATCCACCCAAACTATCTTTCAAAGATGAAGAGGAAATAAAGGCATTTCCAGATCACAAAAATTGAGACTCATTACTAGTAGACTTACCTTAAAGGAAGTTTTTCAGGCTGAAATCAAGTCACAGTAGACAATAACTTAATTTACCTCAAAAAACATAGCCAGTAAAGGTAATTGTGTGAATAATTACCAAAGAAACTGAAATCACATAGTTTTCTCTTTTCTTCTCTTAACTATTTTAAAAATTAATTGTATACCATACATATAGTTGCACTATTGGACCTATAAAATACAAAAATGTAACATTTTATATTAACAGCACAGAGGAGTAAAGTGGGAGCTAAGCTGTATTGGAGTACAGAAGTGACATCTGATGACACCTCGAATCTACAAAAGAAAGAAGAAAAGCAAGAAATAAGAATAGTAATATAGCAAACTCTATAAACACATGCATGTTCTCCTTTCTTTGCTCAACTTCTTTGAAAGATGTACAATTAAGTAAAGCAAAAATTACTGCAATGCATTGTCAGATTGTGAAGCTGGAGGCATCACACTCCCTGATTTCAAACTATATTACAAATCTATTGTAATCAAACAGTATGGTACTGGTGTAAAAACAGAAACATAGACCAATGGAACAGAATAAAGAGCTCAGAAATAAACCCATGCTTATATGGCCAACTAATATTTGACAAGGGTACCAAGAATACACAATGGAGAAAGGATAGTCTCTTCCATAAGTGGTGTTGGGAAAACTATATCCACAAGCAGAAGAATCAAATTAGACTCTTATTAATATACAAAATTGGGCCCAAGTTAATATTTTATTTTTTTATTTTAAAGATGTGGGGTACAATTCAGGTGATCATTGTACCCAAGTTAATATTTTTTAAAAATTAACTTGAGTTAAAACTTAAATGTAAGATCTGAAAATATAAAACTTCTAGAAGAAAGCATAGGGGAAAAGTTCCTTGACATTAATCTTGGCAATGATTTTTGGCTATCACACCAAAAACACAGGCTTTTGCAAAAATAAACAAGCTAAACTACATTAAACTAAAACACTTCTGCACAGCGAAGGAAACAGGTAACAAAATGAAAAGTCACCTACACATGAAAGGAAGTATTTGTAAACTTTATATTTGATAAGGGGTTAATATCCAAAATATACAAGAAACTCACAAAACTCAATAGCAAAACTGTAAATAATCTGATTTTCAAATAGGCAAAAAACTTGAATAAACATTTTCAAAGAAGACTTACTGATGGTCAACAGGTATATGAGAGGTGCTCAACATCCCTAATCATCAGGGAAATGCAAATGCAAAATCAAATTACCTGTTAGGATGGTTGTTATCAAAAAGAAAATAGACAGCAAATGTTGCTGAAGGTGTGGAGAAAAGGGCACCTTTGTACACTGCTGGTGGGAATGTAAATTGCAGCAGCCGAAATGGAAAACAGTATGGGCATTTCTCAAAATATTAAAAATAAAACTACTATACAGTTCAGCAATTCTACTTCTGAGTATATAATCAAATAAATGAAATTAGTATATCAAAGAGATAACCTGCATTCCCATGTTTATTGCAGCATTATTCACAATATCCAAGATTTGAAACAAACTAAATGTCCATCAGTGAATGAATGGATAAGGAAAATGTGGTGTGCCTGTATGTGTGTCTGTGGAGAAAATATTAGACAAAGGGCACAGTCTTTCAGTTATAAGATGAATAAGTTCTGGGGATCTGATGTACAGCATGGTGACTATAGTTTACATAATACTGTAATACTTAAAATTTGATAGGAGAGCAGATATTAAATGTCCACACACACACACGCACAAGTACAAATGATATATAGATGGTGATGAGTCTGTTAATTTGACTGTGACAGTCAACACACAATGTATACATTTGTCAAATAATCACATTTTATACCTTGAAATATATTTTTTGTCAATTAACTTTTTAAAAATCTAAAAGAATCATAAGAACTTATAAAAGAAAATCAAAGTAATAGCACATATTAATACAAAGTATAGGAGAAAATTGCATGGTATCTCAATTGATACAGAAAATTTTTGTGTAGAGTCAATCTCCTTTCATGATTTAAAAAAAGTGCTTTTAAAAAAGGAATAAAAGGGAACTCTCTCAACTTGATAAAGGCCATCTATGAAAAACCCCTGGCTAGCATTTTACTTAATAGTGAAAGACTGGGTGTTTATCCCTTGAATTACCAATACACTGAGGTTCTAGCCCGGATGATTATGCAAGAAAAAGAAATAAAAGGTTCTACAAAAAAGATACCTGCACACATATGTTTGTTGCAGCTCTATTCACAATAGCAAAAACATGGAACCAACCATGCTGCCCATCGAAGCTAGACTGGATTAAAAAAAGTGGTACATATACACAATGGAATATTATGCAGCCATAAAGAAGGACAAACATATGAACTTCGCAGCAACTTAGATGGATTTAGAGTTGATCATACTCAGTGACCTATCACAGAAACAAAGAGCAGAATACCATATGTTCTCACTCATAAATGGACCTTGAACAATTATACTACTGTAAGAAAGGGATTGGCAGTAGTGGAAAACTGTCAAGGGAGCGGGGCGGAATTGGCAGTTGAGGGAAACTGCTAGGGGAGGGAGGAGCATACCTCATTAACAAGGGTACCTGCATAATCAACGTTTGCATACCTAACCCTGAATTGTACCCCCACATCTTTATAATAAAAATATAGATATATATAGATATATATATCGAGAGAGAGAGAGAAAAGAAAATAGTGACATTTGAAAAAAAAAAAAAAGAAAGAAAAGGTCTCCACATAGAAGAAGTAGAATTATCTCTGTTCGCACATGACATGATCTTGCATATAGGAAATACACACACACACACACACACACACACACACACAAACCTTTAGAAAAAAATAAACAAGTTCAGCAAGTTTGCAGAATCCAAAATGAATACACAAAAATCAAGTGGCTTTCTATACACTAGCAATGAACAATCTCAAAATGAATTAAGAAAACTTCATTTGCAATAACATCAAAAAAAAATTTAACAAAAAGGGTGCACTGAAAGCTACACAACATCGTTGAAATAGATTAGAAAAAAATTTAAATAAGTTGACATATATTCCATGTTCATGGATCAGAAGACAACATTGCTAAGACAGCAATCCTCCCCAAATCAATCTACAGCTTGAACTCATGCCTATCAAAATCCCAACTTGCTTTTTTCTTTTTTTTCTTTTTTCTTTTTTGCTAAAATAGATAAGCTAATACTAAAATTTGTATGGCATTTAAAAGGATCCAGAACAGCCAAAGCAATCTTGAAAAATAAACAACTTTGGTGGATTAACACTTCCCAATTTCAAAATACTCAATAAAGCTGTAGTAACCAAGATGGTGTGGCACAACACAGAATGTGCATATGAATCAATGAACTAGAATTGAAAGTCCAGAAATAAAAACTCTTAAAGTTATGATGAATTAATTGTTAATAAGATGTCAAGATAACTTGATAGAAAAAAAAATCATTTCAACAAATGATACACTTGGACAACTGAGCATCCACATGCAACTGAATGAATTTGGATTTCTACATCACAGCAGACAAGAAATCAACGCAAAAAATTGAGAGCTAAAGCTATAAAAATCTCAGAATAAAACATAGGAGTAAATCTTTGTGATTGTATTGGAGACAATGTTTTCTTAGATATGATACCAAAATCACAAAAGACAAAAGAAAATATATATGAATTGGACTAATCAAAATTAAAACTTTTGTGCTTTGCCGGGCTCGGTGGCTCAGCCTGTAATCCCACGCTTTGGGAGGCTGAGGTGAGTGGATTGCCTGAGCCCGCGGGTTCGAGACCCAACTGGGCAACTTGGCGAGACCTCATCTCTACAATAAATCAAAAAATTAATTGGGTGTGGTAGCGCGCGCCTGTAGTTCCAGCTACTTGGAAGGCTGAAGCGGAAGAATCGCCGGAGCCCAGCAGATCGAGGCTGCAGTTGCCGGGAGCGGCCACTGCCCTCCAGTCTGGGCGACAGAGTGAGACTCCAACTCAAAAAAAAACCAAAAAAACCTTTTGTGCTTCAAACATCACCATCAGGAAAGTGAAAAAGACAACACACAGAAGCAATAAAACACCTGTAAATCACATATCTAATAAGAGCCTTCTATTCCTGATATGCAAATAACACAACTCAATGATAAAAATGATAAATAGCCCATTTTTAAAAAATGAACCAACCGTTAGAAAAATGCACATCCAAATTACAATGTGATATACTACTTTACAGGTAATATGGCAAGAATATGGGGCATGTGCCTTTGATGCCCTGACAGACCCATCACCTCACACAGAATGTACTCTTTTTGTAAACTGAGCTCAGCTAATTCAACATGCCTGGGTGTGTGCTAATGTCAGAACCAGTGCTGAAGACAGGTCCCAGGTGTGGGGTGGGCAGGTGCCAGTGTGATGCCGGGAATGGAGGAGTGGGGCAACACTTTCCAAATCAAGACACAACTTCCAGAAGCCTCCCACTAGTACACAGAGCCTTCTACCACATCGTGTCCAAGTCTTTGCCAACCATGATGGAAAAAACTGACCCATTACCCCGCAGAAAAACCCATTCCCCAGGTACCACCTCGAACTTTTGAGATATTCCTGCTTTGGAGTCCACATCTTCCGTGGGACTTCCAGCCAGTGGACCACACCCCGAACCATCTCCAGACGAGCCTAACTCTTGTCCCACCACATACCCAACCTCCCAGTGCCCCAGTTTCTCCCTCCTCCAGAGGCTGCCTCCTCAAGCACGCTGACCTTTTCTAGACCGCCCCTACATGTCCAGATTCAAGTTTTCTTGTCCTGTAGCCCCTTTCTCTGGCTGCCCTGTCTCCCACTTTCCACTGACGATCTCTGACCTGAGCACTGCTGGAGGTTAATGACTGGCTCACCTCTGTGCTTCCCAGCATCTGGCCTGGAGAGGGCTCTCTCCTGCCTGTGGGGAAGCCAATGCTGAGAGGTCTCTGTTCCAGATTCCCCCTTCAGTACTACCTGCTCAGGTGATTCCTCCACCAGGAAGCCTTCTTGACTCTCCAGGTGAGTCCCTCCTCCCACTGTGGACTCCCAGGGCGCCCTGCCCTCAGTTACCACAGCATGGGCAATAGTCCCGGTCGTGTGGCCTCCCACTCACACTGACGACTTAGTGAGGGCAGAGACTGTGCCTGTGTTCTAGGGATCCCGGAGCCCAACTTCCAGAGCCCTGCAGGACACTGGCCCTGAGAAAAGCTGAGGCGGGCAGGAAAGGTGAACATGGAAACAATGAGAGACTGCGTGAATGGATGAGCGAATGAACGAGTAAGGTTGTCCCTGTTCCCCGGTTGCCTGGAGATTAGATGGCTGCGGAGAAGATGAGATGCAGGAATCACCTGAGCAGGTAGTACTGAAGGGGGAACCTGGAACAGAGACCTCTCAGCATTGGCTTCCCCACAGGCGGGGGAGAGGCGACGTCGTCAGTGGCCAGAGCTCCAGGAGAGCAGGATAGGGTAGGAGAGAGGGGGGCTAGGGGGCCGGGCTAGGGGGCTGGGCGGGGCCGGGGCGGAGTCAGAGGAGGAGTCCGGCGGCCACTGTCCGAGATGGGAGGAAACCGGCGGCGCCAGGTGTGGACACCGGGACTGCCCGGCAGAGTCTCCCCGCTCGCTGTGTGCGCGGACCCTGGCGCCCGCTGCCTTCCGCCATGCCTTCCTACACGGTCACCGTGGCCACCGGCAGTCAGTGGTTCGCTGGCACCGACGACTACATCTACCTCAGTCTCGTGGGCTCGGCGGGCTGCAGCGAGAAGCATCTGCTGGACAAGCCCTTCTACAATGACTTCGAGCGCGGCGCGGTGAGGGCGCGCGGCTGGGATCGGGCTGGAGGCGCGTCCAGGACCGGGTCGGGACGGCAGAGACGGGGCGGGGCGCCCGAGGGCCGGTCGTTGCGGCCGGGACCGGGCTGGGGAGTGACCAGGACCCTACCAGGGTCAAGGGAACTGCGGGGCGGGGGCGGCCCGGGCACCCAGACAGCCGGGAACTTGGATGGGCAGGGTCTAGGACCCGTAGCAGCGACTGGGACTCGGGTGGACGATGGGCAACTTTCCAGCGGGCGGTGGGCAACTTTCCAGCGGGCGGTCTGCAGGGCGCCGACCTTCTCCCTTGCGAGGAGGAGAAAGCGAAAGGTTTCCTTTCCACTTCGCAGATGAGGACCCCGGAGGCTCTGGGTGAGTGTTGTAGGCTGCATTTCTTGTGCCACTGCTTACTAACACGCCTTCCTTCCTCGAGGGATCGTGTTCACCAAACCCTGAGAGTCCTTGCCCAAATGTGAAGCACAAAGTGCACCTCTTAGAAACCTGCGATGACCCGGGTACTGGGAGGGTGCAGGTCAGGGGGTCCAGAGGCTTGAATTCTGTCTGAGTTCCACCGCTAGCTCATTCTGTTCCCTCTCTGGGCCTCAGTTCCCGGCTGTAAAATGGAAGGTGGTCTTCCACTGGTCCATGAGCCTTGGGGGAACCCAGGACCACCTGGGGCTTAGAGTGGTTCTAGCAGATGTCTTCATACTTGGGAAGCTTACAGTCTCAAGACAGGCCCCAGAAGAATGTAAAGGGAAGAAACAAGAGAATCCAGGCAAGGAGAGGCCTTTCTGAAACCCAGGTGTGGTCACACGCTCCCAGCAGAATGTAGACCAGGAAACACTTCCACCCTAGGTTTGAGAACCCCATAGAGGAAGAAGAGGGAGAATGGGCCTCTCTCTGCTCCTTCTCACTGCAGACCCTGGAACCTGAAACTTTAGGGAGCAAAGACAGCCAACATTTATTGGACTTCTGGTGCCGGGCACTGTAGTGCTGGGCACTGTGTGAGGCCATGAACAGGTGGCCTCATTTAGAAGTCAACTCCTGAATTCCAGCACCATGACTTTCTCCCTGAGCATGGGCAGGTCAGTTCTCACTGAGCTTTTACTGAAGTGACTAGCCTAGTACCTGCACAGAAGTACTCAGTAAATCACTCTGATAATAATAGTCCCAGACACACTGCAGGTGCTCAGAGAACATCAGTTCCCTTTCACCACACCCAGCTCCTGAATTAGACCAAAAAGATTTAGACTTTATTTAAGCTACCTCCTCACCACTGAGTTTATTAGGTCAAACCATATGAAATTGCTCATAATAAACTATTTTTAACAAGCACAACTGGCAATTTCACATTTCAA
This sequence comes from Tarsius wallacei, assembly GCA_963574415.1. Classification (NCBI taxonomy): domain Eukaryota; kingdom Metazoa; phylum Chordata; class Mammalia; order Primates; family Tarsiidae; genus Tarsius; species Tarsius wallacei. Next base: position 8,466 of record CAUYQG010126925.1, on the reverse strand, counting down.
CTGAGTATTGTTTGGATAAATTTGTTATGTGTGCTTTAGGTGTGCAGAGCCTAAATTATAAAAAAGATAATCTACTCTTTTTCTGGATTCCAAACTCTAAGAGGGCTTGATTCCTATCCAGGAACTGCAGAAACTTACTGTAACCCAACTTGGCACTTAGCCAAGTTCAGCACACTATCAACCTGGCTTGAAATTCTTTCAAGAAAAATTAGGCATTGAGTATAAAAGCAACTTTCTAGTTGTTGGTTTCCCCAGTCAGGGAACAACCCCAAGGAGAGTGGTGCAGTGAAGTTAATACATCATCCATCCATTTGGCATGGCAACATCCTCTGCCATTTCTGAAGCACCTTCATTTATTTTCATTTTTTCATGGCTTCCCCCAACACCTAGGGGAGAAGAACAGGGTACAAACTACTCCCCCCCCCCCCATTCTCCTCCACACACTACAGGTTCTAGAAGCACAGGCCTTCACTGTGCAGCACGGGCACCCTGTGTGGGGTTTCTCCCAGGAGGAGATGTGGTAATGTGGCCATGTGAAGTCTTTGAATTATTTTCCTCTCTCTGTTCTGTCTTCCCCACCCTGATAAGTCATAAAAGTCATTCAAATGGCATTGTGATTGGACACCTCAGCCAGAACCCCAGAAGCAAATTTCAGGAGACATTTGCATTCACATTTCCATGGGGTTGAGAGAACAGCAGGTCAAGAGAGGTTTCTGCGCTGTAGTGGAACTAGCTAGGTCCAAAAGGCTCTTGGGGAAAAAATCAACTTTTGAGAAAGTTCCTGTTGACGCAAAGTTACTCCACACTTTATCTTGCACAGCCCTGAGCTACTTCCTCATTCTTCAGCCAGTGTATCTTTAAAGACAATCCATCCATTTTGGGTAAACCTTGGAGAAAGTACTTGTTCAATAGATGGGGCTATCCCATTTTACATAGAAAAGTGTTATAATTGTTATCATTAACAACAGTAGCAATAACAACAATAAAGGGTATTTTCACCCAATCAATTCACTCATTTCTAGGTCATTGGCACATTAACATCCTTACCCCCTCCTGCACAATTCAGTTGAATAATGGACAGGACTGATGTTTTTCCTCAATAAATTGAGTTACAAATCCCTGATCATTCTCATCAGAATTGTGCATAGTGATTCAGGTCAGGACTGGGAATGGAGTCTTCTGTAGGTGGGATTTTCCTGTAAATGATCATGCTTTTACTAGCTCCCCAATGGGAAGGCTTAGGCTGGACCCCAAATGGGCTTATTTCCAGAGACTAGCCCAAGTCTAAGCAAATTTGACAAATTGTTTCTTTAATTCTGTAAATCTGAATTCAAGTCAGATGGGATTACTTTAACAGATCTGAAGATTTCTGGGAAATTTTAATTGGCCCATTTCATTTCATGATAGTATTTTTAGAAAGCTAAAGGCAACTGAGTGATTTTTAATATATGATTCTTGAGTATATTTAGCAAGTATAAACAGTCTTATAATGATATATACTTTGTAAATATATTCAGTTCTTATATTCATGAAAAATAAATTCTAGAATACCTCTTTCTTGGGAACAAGAATATATTAGTGAAGAATAAATATTTCTTTCTTAGGATTTTCAATCTCTCTCTCTCTCTCTTCCCAATATTCTACCCCCTCATCCTCCTCTTCCTCTGCTCCTTGGTCCCCCGTGGCCCTTCCCGTTTCCACTCTCTATCCTACAACCCTTACTTCTTTTCTGCTCTGTCTTCCAGCCAACCCTGGTGCCTCCTTCTCTGCTCCCTCAATTCCTGGCTCTCTGATCCACATTCTCTCTCCACCACGCCCCTTGGTTTCCCTGACCACTGCCCCCCTCTCTTCCTCTCTCTGGCCCTTGGTGTCCTCAGCACTTCCCTTAGCTTTCCTCCCCCACCCCCCCACTCCCGTGCTGAGTCTCTTCTTTGCCTCTCAATCTTCCTCTCATCCTCCTCCCACCAGCCCCTTAGTATCTTCTTTCCAAGATGGGCAGCCTGGGGGGAGGGAGTGGGCATGTCCTTGCTCCAGCAGAGAGCTCCATCTCCCTGTCCCAGCAACAACAGAGATCTGATACAGAGACAGATGAAATCTTTCTTAAAATGCTACTAGAAAACTCAAACAAAACTACTAACACTTTGCTGAAATATTCAAAAGCTTTAAAAACCATATAGCTAATAAAAGGGTGAAAGCAGCAAGCGAAATGAGCAAACTAGCCCTTTGTGAAATGAGACTGGTGAGTTGCAGGTTTCCCCTTCAGCATCTCAACCAGCTACACCAGCCACTTCTGTCCCTAGGAACTCTGTATTCAGCATCTTCCTCCCATGTGCAAATCGCCCCTGCCACCCAGGGACAATGGTCTCTCAGTTCCCTACACCTGAAATGCCTTACCATCCTCCTCCTCCCATTTCCCTCTTCCCATTCCCCTCACCTCTGAAATATGGCCAGCTTCCCTAAGTTTCCTTAAATATCAACTCTCTTATGAGGCTTTTCAGCGTCCTTCCATACCACATTGCCCCTTTACACTCCACCAGTAGCATGAACTAGGGCTCAAAGCTGGGTCTTCTTGCTTCCAGTTCAAGCTTCTCCCAAGATGTGACCATGGGGAACAGTGGGAGGAACTTGGGTTTAGCCATCGCATGAGTTTGAGTTCTAATCACACACCACCCATTGTTCACTAGCACTATAACTGCCTGATCTCTCTGATCCTCAGTAAAATAATCACCCATTCAGTCATTTACATGTCCAGTGCTCAATGAGGGCTTGTCAGGGGCAATCCCCTGTTTATAGTGTCCACCATGGAAAATTCAATGTGTCACATGAGAATTTAATGTGCCACAGTGAATACAATGCATCAACCCCACGTACCTAGCCCATAGAGAGGAGGGAGGAATGTCAGAACATCTTGAAGTTCCACATGCTTTCCTAAGACCTTATTTTGCTGTTTGACATATGTGACCCTGATATCTTCCTGGTGGGAGGCCTTTCTCTAGCCTCTGTGACTCTTCCAGTAGTTGACCCCTGAGCTGCTAGAGCCACGGTCAGCAGGCTTTGCCCCTAAGACTTCCTGATACCTTTGGCCCCTTGTTTACCTCCTGTCATATTTAGACCTGAAGCCAGGGCCAGCGATGCCCCTGGGATGGCCATAGACAAGCCAGACTGCAGTCCTGCTCCCCTTCCCCTATGGAAGACCCCCATCAGAAGGAATCCCTGAAAGCCTGTCTAATTATTTCATCCCAGGTGAAGCCCTGGGGCTCTCCACCACATACCTGCAGGCATGGGTAGAGAACAGGGCCTGGGGTATACTATTCGCCTATGACTGCATCACAGGTGTGCTGAAGGGTTAGGCCATTGTTTCCTCCCTTAGAGAAGCTACTTGGTCTCTTCTGTGTGTGTCACCACCTCCAGCTAGACATCTGGCCCTCCCTCCAATATTTGTTCAGTTCTGAAGCATCTCCTTAGCCACGTCTCTCTTTTATTCCCAGGTGCTGGGCTCCTCCCTCCCGTAAGAGTGTCTCCCTCAAATCCTTGTGGTACCTGTTTCTTTAGAATAGCCATCCTATTCCCCCTTGCCCCAACCTTTCTAGTATTCGTCCTCTAGGTACACTTTCCACCCCCTCAGTCCCCTCAGAGTCACAAGGAAAGTTACTTCCCCTGCAGCAGTCATGCTCAGGACAGAACAGACCTCTGATGGCCACCCCTCCATCCTCACCACACTGACTTCCCTCTGATCCGCCCTCACTGCCAGGGTCCAAATGCCTCCCATCCTCCCTCTGTCCTCACAGCCCCATCTCCACGCTCACAGAAATGCCTGCTGGGTTATGAGCCAAAGGGTTTGAGGTCATGGGTTCAGCTTCTTCCTCCCACATGTACTCCTGGCTACTCAGTTTGGTGCATGTAGTCACAAAAGGGGGCCCATACTAGCTCACAGCTGCTCACAGGCAGTGTGGGACCTTGTGGCCTGACTCCTCGTAGAGTCAGGCAAGAAGGATCTGTGGCTCTGATACACACAGCAGCCAGTGGGCTGTTCTACCAGAGAAAGGAGGCCACTCAGGCATAGTGTCATTTAGATTTTTCAGTGGTCATGTAAGCTATGTGTTATCTCCCCTTAATAGAGGAAGAAACAGCCTCAGAGAATGATGCAATTTGCCCACCACACAGCCAGTCATTTTGAAGCTGAGATGTGAATTCAGAGCTCCAGACACCAGGACTCACCCAGCCCTCTGCTCCCCACTACCCTCTCCCGCTTCTCTGGGGAATCAGGAATCTCTGCCTTGGCCCACAGTCTGCGGCCGAGGCCTCTGCAGATCCTCATGGTATGTGGGGCCTAGTGTGAGACAGGCCCTTCAGGCATCCGGTCCTGGGCCACTCAGTCCCTCATTCTGTTCCTCCAAATGGGCCTGACCAGCTTAGATGCTGAGCCCCATATTCCCATCAGAACCTGTCTGCCTCGGCCCACTGAAGCCTCAGAACAGAGGTCTTCTTCTCTCCTCATCCCCAGAAGTCACCCAAAAAGAGATGCACTCTTTTTTATTCTCTCCCTTCCTCACAGATTATTCCTCCCAATGTCTCACTGGGGCTTCTCTCCCTAAATCTTCCTGCTGGGGCCTGCTGGCTTCTCCCCAGGGATCACCACCTTGTGGTACAGAGGGACCCTGCCTAAGGTCTTGCAGGCCCCAGGATTAGTGCGCCATCTGTGTGGCCTTGCCTGTGGCCCTGCTCTCCTGCAGGACAAGCTGTGGGGCAGGAGGGCTCTTTCTCAGAGGTAACCAGGTAAGGCCAGCACACACCCTGCAGGAGGGGCACTCTGGTGGGACAGAGGCTCATACACATGTGGTAGAACCCCATAAGTGTCATCCCAGCATATGGGTCTAGCATTCTGTTGTCAGGAAACTTTTCCTAAATGGGGCCTCAGGCCCAGACCACAGGGCACAGGGAGGAAGTTCTGCTTCCTGACCACAAGCGTCTGGCCTCAGCAGCAGCCCTACAAACTGTTCTTGGTGTTCGGAGTAGAGAGGTTTGCTGGGAACACCCAACTTCCCATTCCTCTTAGGAAGTCCTCCAGGGTTCTCCTGGCAACTCGGAGGGAGAGGGATGGAAATGGTGATACATGGGATCACATGCAACATGAGCATCTCCTACCCACTCTGTCTGCTTCATTATCATTCTGAGAACTTTAGGTTCTGCCCAAAGAAAAAGGTCAAGGATTGATGAAATCTGACTTAGAAAATGTGTTGAAGGGCACCAAGTCCACAAGTCTCCAAACCTGCTGGTCATTGGAACACCTGATGCAGTGTCTGAGCCCTCATCACTCTTTCCACCTGCCATTGATTGCTGCAGAGACACAGATCATCCAGAAGCTGTGGCTGCTGCTGCTGTGCCACCATGTACTGGAGGCAGAGACTGGCACACAGTAGGGAGGAGGGTGGGGGAGAAGCAGCTTCATCCTGGCGGCCTGGGTGGCAGCACTGCATGCAGCCTGGGAGTGGCACCATCTAGCTGCAAAGCCAGCCTCAATCTATCACAAGTAGTACACGGGTGTGGTGGCAATTGCTGGGTCTGATTGTCCTTGGCCTCCCCATGTGGCTGTGAACTGTAGACGTCTCAGAAAGACTTGAATCCATGTGACTTCCCTTGCATCTAAAACTCCCCCTTTTCACTCACTTATTGGCTCTGCTGAGAACTACAGAGGTGAAGTGGCTGTGATGGAAAGGCCTGGCATGGAATTCCAGCTCTGCTAATGAGTAACTGAGGTGGGACTTACTGAGTCTCCCCATCCTCATCTCTGGAACAGGTCGTAGCATCTCCAGTCTCCCAGAGTTGTTGTGCAATCCATGGTCGTCATCAGCAGGCCCTTTACTAGTTGTAAAGGCCACCCTGTGTGAGGGCTGGTTTGCCTCCCCAGCCCAGCAGCAGGGCTGGCCTCATTAGTGGAGGCAGTTGAGGAGGACCCTCACCAGGCACAGCCTCGCTGGTGCAGTCATGAACTAGGTGTCTCCCTCTCCTCCAGCCTGAGCTACGTGCAGCCAGAGACAGTCCCCTCTGAGCAGTGCCGTCCTGGCTCACCAGATTCCATCTCCACAAGGGCAGGTCCCAGGACTTGTCCCTTTCCACTTCCTTTGGTGTAGCATTGAGCCTTGTCAAGGGCAGGCTATCCGTAAATGTCTTGGCTAAATGAACCAAGACATTCATTTAAAGGGCTCATTAAGAATCTTGGCTGCATGAACTGTAAGGGAGGCAAAACTCTACCTCTTCCCACTTCAGCTGGGCCTGAGAATTAAACTGGCTTAAGACCAATTAGTAGAAGAAAAGCATTAAATTTATTTAATACATGTTTTATATGGCACAGGGGCCCACATAAGAAAATGAAGACCACAAAAAGCAGTTAGAGTCTATACTTTATATACTGAATTGAACAAAGAATAGTAAGTCATGAGGAGTGACAAGGCCAAGGGTCTTGACCTTGAATAGTAATTGGGTGGAGAAGTAACTAGGAAGATAAGGGTTAGTGTAAGAAGATCTATTTTTACAGATTTCCCTGGTCTCAACTTCCCATCCTTAATAAAAAGAATGTGACTTTCCTTTTGGCACAAGGGGGACATCTTTTATAGGGGAATTTCATCTCCTACTTTTGGGAAACAGCATGAAGGTCAGCATGATCTTCTTGTATCTGCTGTTTTTTAAGTGTATTTTATTCAAAATAATCCATATGCAAGAGCAGCATGTTTTGGGGTGGTGTGTTCTGAGCTCCTTCAGGACAAAGGCTCAGGAGAGCACAAACAGCCTGACGTGCCTGTTCTTCTCAGGTGGATTCATACGATGTGACCGTGGATGAAGAACTGGGTGAGATCCAACTGGTCAAAATCGAGAAGCGCAAGTACTGGCTGCACGATGACTGGTACCTGAAGTACATCACGCTGAAGACGCCCTACGGGGACTACATTGAGTTCCCCTGCTACCGTTGGATCACTGGCGAGGGCGAGATTGTCCTGAGGGATGGACGTGGTGAGTGGCTCAGGCATCTTCTATACCCAGGCTTCCTGAGAACTGACAGTTCCTCCCTTCCTCAAAGAACTATATTCATGGGAGTGACCACACTGCCGTGCTGGGGGGAGAGCATCTGATCTGTGCCTTGATAAACCTGCAGGAGGTGTGACCTTCCTCCAGTACTGATAAGCCCCCCAGAGTGGAGGGCATGGTCCCAGGCCACATGGCTGGCCATCTTTTCCCTCTACACTATAGTTACACAAGGGAGAATGGTGACCTTCTCTTTGTCAGTGGGTAACTTGGGTCTCTAGTTGCAAACGCCTATTGGGCATGCTGCTAGATAGGCAGTTTTCCAGTTAAAAGGCTGTGGCCTCACTTTCCAGAGGCACAGCCTGCCCTCTATAAGATCACAGTAGGATTCAGGAGCACTTGGGGCATCTTATACAGGCCTGAGGAGAGACCAGGAGCACCCCAAGGGCCAGCTCTGAGAGGCCAAGGGCAGGTCAGGGGTTCACAGTCACCAGTTTTCAAACCTGAAGTCTCATTTTTTGCTGAAAGAGAAAAGAACCTAAAATCCACTCCCCTCAGTAAGATCCCCAAATGTGCAGAGCCCAGTCTGGCACTTTCTTGGGAAGCCATTATTTGTAAGGGATATGCACCGAGCCTTGTACAGAGGATCAGAAAAAGAAACCGGTGTCAGAGGTCAACCAAGGTCATCCTCTCCCCAAATAAACTCCTTGGCACACCCGCCTCTTAGCATGCATAAGTCAAATTCATGCCTGGACAAAATTCTACCTTACTTCAAGTCATAGCCCTTTGGTTTGCTCCCCGTCTAAACCTGGAGTGATAAACCTTCAAACACCACCAACAGCTGTAACAATAAAGAGGAGGCCAGCTGCTTCCTCGTTGGCAAAGCATTCTCTATCACAAGTTCACTTGTTCTTCACAGAAGTTCAGTGGGGTAGGTAAGATGAGAATGACTATTTCCTCCATTTTATAGCTAAGAAAACTGAGGCAAAAGGAGAACAAAGTTATTCTCTACCTGCTGTTCTTAAACTGTCAAACTATATCCCATTGTTTCTGATATAGATTTTTAAAAATTTTTTTGTTATTTTAAAGATGGGGGTACAATGCAGGATCGGGTAGATAAGTGATCATCGAACAGGTAAAGTTTGGGCCTCCCCGTGGTCCCCATTTCGCCTGGTTTGGGATCAGGTACCCTTATTGATATTATATATTCTCCCCCGCCCCGCCCCACCCGACTTTGCCTAGCAGCATCCTGCTACTGCCAAGCCTTTTCTTACAGTATTATGAACGTTCAGGGTCTACTTATAAGTGAGAATATGTGGTACTCAGTTCTTTGTTTTTGTGATAGATCACTGAGTATGATAGACCTTAATTTATTCAGGTTGCTGTGAAGTCCATAACTTTTATCATAATACTACATGAAAGGGAGACACTGTGAGACACTGTTAG